>JAAAKQ030472432.1:0-71674 GCA_010016005.3 Zanna intricata | reverse complement strand
ATGTTATGGTTTCTTGTGTTTTTTAGCCTGAAAAATTCAATAAAATTAGTCCCAACACTGTATTCTTTGCGGCTTTTATGAAAAATGGTAAAAAACGCAAAAAATCGAAAAATTGTTTATTGGAAACTTTTTTCTTATTTTTAGATATAGAATCCGTTTCCGAGAGATTGCGTGCAGTTTTGATACACTCTGTATATATATATATATATATATATATAATTTTTGTTAAAGACAGATTACGTCAAAATTAATTATCTTACATTTGTTAATGATTTCTGAGATGCTAATTATATTATTGAACCCTCTTTTAAGAACTCTATCATGGAAAAAGAAAACTTTTTTTTGGGGGTTTTAATTCAACGGAAATTTATTAAAAAAGATCAATTTGTTTTTAAATTAAGAAAATATACATAACAAACTAAAAACCAGGTTATTTATATGTAGCAAATAAAAATGATTGAATGTGTTTCCTTAAGTTTTTCCGATGATAGAGGCGTAATAAAAGTATAATTTTAAAGAAAAAAATAATATATCGAATATATAAAATTAATAAAGTTTATCCCGCGATTGGGTTTAAACATTTACTTATCCTAACTACTAATTTTTTAAAAATGCCTAAATATCTTCTTAAGATATTAAGAAGGAAAAATAATGTTATTTTTCTATCCACTTCTTAATAACTGCGAATCGAATTGTAGTTATACACAGAAGTAAATTTAACGATTATTTCATTATTATGTATATGATCACAATAATCACAATAATTTAACGAAACCTTTTTGATTTTCTTAAAATATATATTACAATATTTAAAATAAAATGCTTTATCGTAAATACTTTTATTACTGAGATAAAATTATTCTATATTTCATCAAACATGTCGGGCAATTATAACGATTTTCATAATGAAAAAAAAATTCTAAAGCTACATTTAAATATATGAAAAGTTTACGTTGTTGATTTTACTTAAGTTTATCTTCCTATATGAATAACTTCTTAAACGTTAATTAGGATAAGCGTTATTATCTTTATGCGATAAAAAAATATTATTTAATTTTTTTAAAGTTCGAGGATAAGAAAAAAATTAAATACAATACTATAGCAAATGTTTTAGTCCTTTATGTTATTAAAATCGAATGTGTTCGTTACAATAATACTAGTATTTAGGTTAATATTAAATTTTTAATATAATATAAATAATGTACGGCATATCAATTTATTTCATTTAACAATTATTAAATTCTTGTTGTTTAATAAAATGCTATAAAAAAAAAAAATCAAACCCTAAAGCTTATTAAAAAAATACTAAATTTAATTAAGTGAACGCACTCCTTCATAGCAATTCCTAACGGTATACTTTTTTTTATTAAAATCCACTGCTGGCAAATATGTAGCCAGTTTTTCAATGCCCAACATCATCTTCTTTTTACCCAATTAGGTACTTTAAAATACTTTTAAGACTTGTACAGCACCCGATTGCCCGTAACCGTCTTTTATATTTATAGTAATTACCGCTCCAACATCGTTTGGAGCTTAATTTTCTTTGTTCGGTATTGTAGCAATCTTTCACAAATTAATCAATAAATTTAAAACTTATTCTATCGTTTATTCTAACAATTTATGATGCATTTAAAATTGAATTGTATATTTGGCATAAATTATATTTAAAAAAAAAAATCATTCATGATAATCATGATAAAAATTATAAAATAGTTTTATTTTACTCCATGAATACTATTAAAAACAATATTGAAACAACTTTCGTACTATTAACTTAGTATGTGATAAATTCTAATTAAAATTAAAATAACTTCGAATACATCATACAACTATTAATTTAACTTTTTTCATAGTAAAATTATATATTTTAATTATAAAATAAAAATTATAATCGGACTTCTTTATGAAATAATAAACCAAGTATTGATTAAAAATAGTTTTTTACCTTGTTCGTAACAAAAATATTTTAAAAACTGTTACAAAAAAAATTATGTTTCATGCTTTCAAGATCGTGTTATTAAAATTTATTTAAACCTTCATTCTTTATAGATGAATTTTTTATTTACAAACTAGAAACTACATTCATACAGGAATTTTTTTGTCTGTTACTACTAGTTTTTCAATAGACAAATAAGCGCTATGAAAAAATTGTTTGGTTGTTTCGTTTTACCTGATACACGTAGATAACTAAAAAAAAGAAAAGAAAAACGTATGCTCAAATCTGACAAAAAAAGACAAATATTAATTTATGCATTAGTTTAATTTCAAACAATTTTTAATAAAACCTTTCATATCGATCTCTCCTTCAATAGTTTTATTACAAATTATATTTTCATATAATTTTTTAACATTTGATAGAGTCAAAACATTTAATTTCATTAAATTTCAATTTAGAAGCCAGAAGCCGGTTATCGTTTGACCAAAGTAAAATTCCACCTAAGCTCTATAATATTATTTTTTTTAATCAACGTTTAATCATTTTTTAAAACTTATAATTTCAGTTTCTCGCGGTAGCCCTTCCCGAAATAAATCAAGCGCAATACAAGTAGAAAAATTTGAACCTCTGCATTCTTGAAAAGAAAAACTTTTTAATTTTGGCATTGAAATTTTTACTGAAACAATGTTAAAAAGTGAGGAATTTTTCAATTCGATCGTTGAATTTGTTCTTCGTGAACTATTCTACAGAATTTTTTTACTTTTTACCGAGAAAGCTCATTTCACGTTTTTTAACATAATATAAATCCAATGTATTTTTTAAACAAAACCTTACATGATCTTCATACAGGATTTGAAAATATTTTCCATTATATTATTATGTTACCATTGTTTAATATTGTACAGTAATAATACATATCCGAAATTAAATATGGTATTAAAAATAATACTTAAAAAACAATTATAACATTTTTAGGATATAATTAAATATAATGAATACTTCCAAATTCTACAGATTTTAGTATATTTTTGAAGCACCCTCTCTCTCTCTCTCTCTCTCTCTCTCTCTCTCTCTCTCTCTCTCTCTCTCTCTCTCTCTCTCTCTCTCTCTCTCTCTATCTATCTATCTATCTATCTATCTATCTATCTATCTATCTATCTATCCATCCATCCATCTATCTCTCTCTCTATCTCGTTTGTATCCCTTTGTTATTTTTGTCAAGATCAAATTTCACGTTTTTTAGCTGTTTTTTTTTTTATACAAGATCATAGGTTTTCTAGTTCTATCTACATTTGAAACAAAAAAAAATAAGTAAAAATAATATGAATCAATTTTCTTTAGAAATATAAAACGACTAAACAAATTCCTCCATTTTCTTTAAACTTCAAACATTTTAAAACGTTACCAATTAAAATATTCTTGCAGATATTATATTTTTTAATCTTTCGCTGAATTCTCGAAGCAAATATTACAGTTGAAAAAGTATGACTTAAGTTTTTTCATAAAAGGAAATAACCTAACCCCAGACGCTGGTTTCAGTGTCAATTTTGGTCACAACAATGATGGTTGCATAAAGGAACAGGTTTTTGCGCGTTGCGGCCGTACAGGACACGATAACATCATATGCGCTGAAGTAGAAAGATATGCAAATTGTAAAAGTCCACACTCAGCAACGTCTAGAGAGTGATCCGTTTACAAAGAAGAGAAATCTATTTTGAAGATCTTACTAAATAGAGAGTTCCCTTTCTTATGGCTCGTCGGGAATACAGAAGATCCCTCAAATAAGGAATTCTTTACAATCTGGTGTAAGCTTTATTCAAGCTCTATCTTCTAACAATATCGAAAAAGAAGCCAATGCGATCTTGCAAAGAACTGCAAAGAAACTTGCAAAGGACCAAACAGGAAGAAGCTTTATCAGAGTAAAGTAAAGTACCTTACGGCTGCAATTATAGCATTGAGCACTGGCACGAATAACTTCTACTGGAAAGACCGTTAATGGTTTAACTGAAACCAATTTAGTCATTACATCGTAATATAAGGTTCTTGCTGCATTGATTATGAAGCAAACTACCAAGATCCCTGTGAAGGGATCTATTAAAACACTATCGCCAGGTACGGCATCTTCGTCCTCCCAGACTTCCAAACCCCCACCACCATCTCTAGATCTCTACAAGGATATGATGGCGGATGAAGTGCCCGAAGAAGCAAAGTATTTCCTAATGAATATAAAGTAAAAAAAGGAAAACCAGAGAATACTTGATAAGTAATTTATGATAGATAATAAACTTCAGTACATCAAGGATACTGATGTATCTCCGATACACCGAGCTCTTCAATCCGGAATAATCGTTGAGGGCAGGTTATTATTTGCCGTTTACGAATACTAATCTTATACCTGAACACCTAACCTACCAGACCGATATACCCATTGTGTTTGCTGCGACTCCAACTAACGATACACTACATCCTTGTGGACTGCGTGAAAACACATTCTTGTTTTGCGGCTTGGGTCGGAAATTTAAATTAGACGCTAACATCCGAGTTATTCTAAGATGCAATACGAGAATGATAGCGAATATTTTGTTGTTTCTTAAAGCTGGTCATCTATTTCGATTATTTAATATTTATTGTAATATGTTTTTGTTTTTTAATATTTTAGGTTGTAATTTATTTTTCATATTTTTCCTGTATTATTGTGCGGTTTATTTGTTTACTTTTCTGTTATTTAATTTATATATCGTTATGCTTAGTCCATTTCATTTTGTTATAGAATTAGTTAATACATTGTAAAATCATTACTTTCGGATGTAACGAATCTTCGTTGTGCGCCAAAAAAGGATACTTCTGGCAATGGAGTAAAGATTTCTAACCCCTATATCCAAGTTTAGAGTAGAATAATTTTATGTATTGAAATTAGAAAAAGAAATTAAAATTTTTATTTTAAATCAATTTTTATTTGAAATCAGTTATAAAAAAATAAATTAATTTTATTAAAAAATTGTACAAATTAAAACAAAATAGTTCAATTTCCAATAAATTAACTGTAAGTAAATAATGAATTTACAAAAATTTATAAATATTATCATTTTGATTATTATACAGATACAATACAATTTCAGATATAGGTACAATTACAGAAAAATATATTGATCTTAATTTTTTTTGCGGTAAACTATTAACATTTTTTTTAAAATTCAAAATAATATTTATAAATCTAAACGAAAGGAAAAGCAAAGAAAATCCTGCCAGTTATAAGTTGTAGCACCTACCTAATAAAAAAATTATTGTTTTGTCGTTAATAAATTAATGCTCTGTTTAAAATTTTTTATTGCCTTATAAGTGAATGCATTAAATATTTTGCTGTTAATAAAGTTATGTAATTAAAAGTAGGAAGAATTGTCTTTCTTTCCGATGAAAAAATGTTTTTTGTTCATCTGAAAACCCTAATTTAGCTTTTTTTTATTTCAGATTACTTTTGTAAAGATAGATTGTGTTTTGATTTTTAAGGCCATAAGATAATGTTGTATCAACATTAGGCAATAACGCTATAAAAAAGGATAGACAAATGACAAAATAAGAGTGAGTAAATTATTTAATTCAGCTTAAATGTTTTTAATATGATACACTTAGAATCTCAAAATAACAAAAATCTCTTTAAAACCATCTTAATTAAGTCTGGAAGCTTTTTATTCAAAACTGAAAGGCTTTTAAAGTAAGCCTAAAATGTTTAAAGACGATATTTGTGCGACATGTCTCTAGTTGTAGAAAATACTCCTCGATCCATTGAAAAACTTCAAAATTCCACTTCCTTGGGTACTTACATTAAACGATCAAAGAAAATAAATAATAATGTTAAGTCTTTTTTATAAGAAGTCAAGTGATCAGAATAAATCGTTGAATTCCTTTATTTATTTATTTTTCTAACGGAAATGATATAACCACGCCAGTAACATATCAAAAGAGGTGGATTTCCCTTCAGAATTATTTTTTTGTAACTTTGAGTTTTAGAACGAAGGCAAAGTTAGAAGTTTGGTCCTGCTTACCAAGCCTCTTACGCCTTGTGTTTTGAATGCGACTTCTCTTTCCTACATTATAGAAATACGATCATTGTATCGGCAACAAACAGAAATCTCAATAGCTCACCTAATCCTTTCTTCTTTTGTTACATTCTTTTTATTTTTATAGATTCCCTGTATTTAAAAAAAAATTAATTAATTAAACAGTGACGTTCCTGTCTCG
This sequence comes from Zanna intricata, assembly GCA_010016005.3. Classification (NCBI taxonomy): domain Eukaryota; kingdom Metazoa; phylum Arthropoda; class Insecta; order Hemiptera; family Fulgoridae; genus Zanna; species Zanna intricata. Next base: position 65,499 of record JAAAKQ030472432.1, on the reverse strand, counting down.
CAGTATTCTCCGCACGCAAATAAAAATGTTGAATAAAAATTTTATCACCAAAATACAACATCAGAATATAAACCTAATATCAATAGTTTATTTTACACTGGCTTACGAATACGTAAAAATTAAAAGATATTATTTATTCATAGAGAATAACAGCACTGTGACTTGTCGATTGGTCTTGTGACATTTTCATTTAAGGAGAATGATAAAGAAAGTCTAAATTAATTAGATTATAGAGATTACTTAACTTGCCGCTGAAGGTTAGATTTCTACCTTAGCTTGAGCCTGGTTAACGTTATATTTTAATCGGTTACTCGAAAATACTTTTCTAAAGAGACTAGTTTAAAATTTTCAGAAAACATTCTTCATCAATGAATATAAGACTTAAAATTTATTTATTAACCCACATCGAGAAACTGAAATTCACGAGATTAAGAATATCAAAAATTTTCTAAAATTATCCGCGCACCAAAATTAATTTCATTGTATTAGTTTAATAAAATTTCAATTAATAAATATAATCGGGATTTTGTTAAAATTTCGAAATTAAGGGTTTCAATTTTTGACATAATGAATAACTTTTATTTTTCCGTCAGTTTATTAACAATAAAACGTTTTACAGTTTATTAAGAATAAAAGAAGCGACTCCAGTAAAATAGATCCCATTTAGTCTCTCTCTTTGCCAATGTAAATATTTTTGCTAGCCATGTAAATATCTGACAGCCAAGAATTTTTATTTAGTCCAAGTTATAAAGACTGACATCAGGAATGCGATTATTGTTTTGATAAATTATGTAATTTATACAGCAAGTTATTAAAATAAATTCAAAAACTGAATACATTAAAAGAAAATATGATGATTTTTAACACAACAAAAAACATATCGTTGTTAATCTTTAGGCTAAAGTTTTAATCGGTGTTATCTTTATTCTCTAGTAAATGTTTCTCCGTTAAAGAAAAGTTAGGTTAAAACTAAATATAAGTCAAGCAAATAACCTTTTCCATTGTATTTCATTTTATTGCAATTAAACTGTAAACAAGTTCTATAATTAAAGTTTATTATATAATTTTTTGGTTATTAAATTTTTTTTTAATATTTAATTTACGTTACAAGCGATGTAGGCCGACATCAAGAACAATATTTGGAAGTTATGACGGAAATGGAGTATTAAGGGTTATATTCTGGTAATTTGAAATCCCAGTCTTCATTAAACAACTGTGTTCAATTAAGTCGTGGAGTTATATTCTCATTAGACAATAACAATTATCTATGATTATTGTTTTGTTAGAACAGAATTGCTGATTTTAGTAATCAAATTACTAACGTTTACATTCTGATGAGCAAATATATTGGTTTTTCATTAACGATTTATGTTCAAGATACAAAAGAAAGACATTATATGTATTAATATTTTAATTTACTAATATACTAATATTTTAATATAAATATATATCAATGTAATATATATATTACATTGATATATATATATATACTAATATTTTATCACTAATTAATTCTCTGATAAATGTTAGAAAAGAAACAAATTATTGTGAATAATTGTGAAGAAATAAGAATAAGTCCATCTGAAAGAGAATTTTAATAAAATAAAGGAGACAAATGATCTGAAAATGTAATTTATTATAAAATAATTTGCATTCGATGGGAGGAACATTTTAAAAATTGCATCTGATTGTTTGAGTCCTTTTCTTAATCCTTTATAAATTTTCTAGAAGCTAGCCGGGGATCAAACCTAGGTCTTCGACGTAGCAGGCAATTACATTATTGTATATTTCAGTCAGAAAGCCATTTTTAGCATATTATTTTTACAAATTTATTATTCTCACTTTAATGTATCACTCTTCTTTTAGTTTTGTAGACGACAGGGTTTACAAACCGATTTATAGCAAATATAAAATTGTTATTTAGTGTTTATAATACTCCTACAGCCATTATTTGTATAAGGGATTCCTGCATCAGAAATTTTGGATTTTTTCTTCCTACATAATAAAATTTAATTTACAATTTTTATAAATGTATAGTAATAATTATGATGGTACCAAGTTTTTTGGATATCTATCTGTAATAAGTAGGATAATAACCTTATTTTAACCAAAAATATGATTGAGAAAAAATTAATGTATATTAAATATTGCCATTCAAGAGATACGGCAATCATCGTTGTAGTAAGACAATACAAAAAACTTCGAATTTCAATGGAATGACCGATAAACTTCATTAAACAATTTTCCTTGTGCTTACAGATATAAATCTTTGTTTAAACCTAAAGGTTGTAGTTCGAATTATAAAATGTCATATTAAGAGTAAGTTGGGTCTATAAAAAAATACCATTCAGCTTCAATTTCATTCGTTTACTGTATTATTTTGCCAGATCATGTAACCGTTTTTATTGAATGCATAATATTCATAAGTAAAACCGACTTACATTTTATAATCTCACTGTTTTATAATTTGCTTATTTTATTAGAAAATAATAAATTTAAATATATTATTTCATTTAATAAACCATATTATAAATTTTATAAATTTCAGTTGTGATCTTTTTTTATTTTATTCATGTTGTATTTTGCGAAATTAGGTCCAGTAAGAGTTCTATGTATGTCGTAGAATTATGATGACTTCAGCAATAAAGAAGTGTATAAAATCGTGGTGGAATTATAGAAAATAGGATTATAATAGTCAATAAGTTATGAATGAAATTATTTTTCTGTTACAGAAACTTAAATAGAAATTTTACTTGTGTATTTTTTTCCATTATCTGCAATAGACCGAACAAAAATGATCTTTCCAAACAATAAGCGATTTTTTCTACCTCTCAATTATGAAATGCAATAAAACTATTCAATTCAAAAATGTTTCTATGAACAATTTAACACACATAATAAAACTACGGTTCTTTTTTTTGTTTTTTCACTAATGAATATATTCATTTTAGATCTTTCTGAATAATATAAAATAATGTATGTATCAAAACTGTAAGAACGAATTTTTATCAGGCGATGCTCAGAAAGTAACCGCATTATTATTTTTCTCACATCCCAACAATCCCTCTTTTGTTATTCAGAGAGAATACGAACTGTGTTTTTTTTTTTTGGAAAAAGAAGCTTTGATTTGAATGATGCTTTACAAGTATGATGCTATATTCTATTAACTTTACTATAAGAAAAAAAGTATGAATAATAACTTAATATAAATAACTTTCTCTTAAAATTCTAAATGAAGTTTTAGCAGGAATCGATTTACTTAATTTTTTTTTTTTTTTTTATTGAATACATAACAAACATTTTCCACTAGAGTAAATTATTCAATAATTTATTGCTGACAATTTTCTATTTCATTCCATTGTACTATTTTGCATAGACTAATTTTGCATTTATTATTAAGTAAAATTGTCAAATAATTGCAACGTACTATTCAGCTCGACTTTTAGACTTACTATTATTTTAGATCGACTAGAATAAACAAATTATGAGAGAACAAATACTTTAATAATCGCATTTGTATCTTTACTTTTCCTTTACCAATAAATTAAAAAACTCTGTCGCAATAATTGTGTCAGAAGAGCGGATTTCCGGGGTTTTAACCTTGAAAAAGTACCTAAATCTTGTAAAATTACTGTGATCTTTGGCCCTAACTCTAGCTGCTGTGAACCGATTCGCTTGAAAATCAATAGGTCTGTATTCCCAATTGGTTTATATGACCCCCACATAACTTGGTGGGGGTTTTGTCTCGAGAGAGAGGACGAAAAATCTTATACATACATATCAACATACAAATTTATAAGCATATAAACATTGCAGAATTGTGTTCTAGCGACCCTAAAACCTAAAAAAAAGTTGGTTGCTAAAATCTGTCTGGGCGCAGTAGTGATTTCTAAAAATTATTTGGAAATCCACAAAAAAAAAAAAAAATATATATATATATATAAAGTATTTAATTTTCTCGGCTTGGATGTCAAAAAATGTGTTTATTGGCATATAATTAAATGTTTAATTCACTATATTATAGTGGTATTTATTTAAATATTACCTAATAATAAAAAGTACTATAGCATGAAGAGTAATTTGTATGCTTCACCAGTGTTACATAGGGTTTGCTTAGAACAGCTGATAAGCATCAAACCAGTTTTATCTCTTCAAATAATTTATTCTTAAGAAAAGAAAAGGAAATGTAAACAAAATTCATCCAGCAGAACGAAAAAAATCTGAAAATGTACCGTAAAACCCAGTTTTTTGATCTAATTCCAGTTGCTGTGATCCGGTTCGCTTGAAAATCAATAGGGCTGTATTCCCAATAAGCTTACACGATCCATCAAGTTTCGTTAAAATCGGTTGAGATAGAATGGACGAAAAGATCTTGACTCAATCTTAAATATTTAAGGTATTTTTAGTCGGTTTTTGTTTAAGTAAACAAACCCCGACTTCGTTTTCGGTATTCTAAGTAAATAATTTTTTTTTTAACTTTTTGTTGTAACAATGATATATATTCAGATCCAACATACCTTTACTGCATTAAACGGTACCTTTTAATAGCTCGATAATACAGCCCTTATTAGTGAGAGTTCTATATCTATATAATCCATATTTAGATTTGCTTAAATTTATATATGGAGAACGTATTTTTGTGAAAGGAATATTATTTAAACGATTTATATTTTTATTTTTAATGAGCCACTTCTTAAAATAGATAAAATAAACATCTCGAGTCAATAACACATGAAATACTCCGGTTTTTAATTTCATATTTCTACAGAAAATAATTGCAAATTCTTACTTTAACCACCATAGACGATTTTTTTCGTAGTACTACCCTTCAGCCAACATGTACTTAGAGAATGTAGTTGATAAATCCTTCAGTAAAAACTGTTTTAAGGATTTCCACCTCTTGCTCAAAAATTCTATACAAGTTCAACGTTACGTCAGCAACCATTTTATCAATTTTTAATTAAAAATTTCATTTATTTTTTAGATAAGTTTCAGAAGAACGAAATTTATGTTATTTTTTAAAATAATAATCCTTGAAGCAGAGCTCTACGATCGATATTAAAAACCTGTAACGGTTAAATTAATTATAAACTGCAGTAGTAAACAATGTTTTAAGATTTAAAGTAAAAAAAAAATATTTGTATAAAATTTTAGTATGTAACAATCACATCATATCGATTGAAAGAAAAGGTTATGTGCTGTGATCTTCAATAATTCTAGTAGACTTTACTACATCTATAAATTTAATATAGTTCATTCAGTTAGATTACGATTTGGAATCGTAACGTTTTGAGTATAATGGAATATTCTAACCGCTTTACTTCCGATTGATATTATTCCTTTATATAAGTTATCCAAAAAATGTTTTTGTTTTTTTTATTCTTTTGTTTCTTTTTTTTTTATTTGCGTTCTTATTTTATTTCCTTGTACGAACTAAAGGAAATATTGTGATCGCGAAAGATTTCGGTTATTAGATTTCAACGGATATATCAATTCTGATCATCCCGGAATTCATTTTGACTAGTTTCGGCGTGACGTCTGTACATACCTCGCATAACACAAAGACGATTAGCCATATAATGTTAAAATTTTGGATTTAGGTCTGTTGTAACATTTAGTTGTGTACCTCCCCTTTTGATTGCAATCGACTAGACCAAAAGTGATCAAAAAAGCCCAAAATCAAAATTTTTCGGATTTTGAATTTTCTCTTAACTGTAGTAATAAGCCCTCATTAAGAGCTTTTCATTTATTTTCTATTTTCGTTGGTTCCGGAGTTATAGCTAAATAAAATTTTAGTTAATGAAATATTTGGATCTTATAAAGGCGCATAGGTTCAAATCCGACTTCATCGCCTTCTTTTTTTAATTTAAATATATTGATCTATTAATCTCTGATTGTTTTACAATAAATAATAATTCAATAATAACAATGTATGTATGTATATATATATATAAAATATCAGAAGTTATAAATAAAATAAAATTTTACATACTTTTAATTTTTTTTTAAATATATGTAATTTTAATAGGCGTAAAAGGAAGTCATGTGATGTCTACATCAGATTTTTTTTAGTAATACTTTACTTATTTCCTTTCAAATCAAGAAAGAAACTTTATGACCTGAGTTATGAAAAACCTTATTTTCATCGCTCGATTGAAATACACGACCCTAGATGAATTGAAGAACTGGAAAACTACTCGTGTGGTCTACTATTGTATACATATTATTTATAAATTGTATATATATTATTTACTATTGTAATAAATAAATAAATATATATTACTTCAAAAATACTACTCGTATGTTTGATCTATTGCTAGACAGAAATTGAATGATTTTTATATGAGAAGCATTGCATACCTGTTGGAATTAAATACTAGAACCAATAAAAGGAGGGAAAAGTAAGTAAGGAAAGTTAGAAAGATAACGCTTTTTAAGTAACGAGCTCAAAAAGAGTTCATTAATCTGAACGACGTAAAATAGTGAGAAATCGATTTACTCTATTGGGATGTACAATATTGACGAATAAAACTGGGAACAAGTGATAATAATTTAAATTTTAACTTTTCGGTTCAATTAACTGCTCTTTTTATTAAACGCTATTGAATAAAGGTTGCGTGCGCGAGCACAAACACACACATGTATATATATTAAATGAAGAAATTTATCAGAAGTTTTTACATAATAACTGTATTATTATTTTAATAGAGTATTTCATTTCAATGATTATACAACTCTAAAATGTGAAGAATATCAAGTAATTTACCTTGCAGATAAAATTTTGCTATATCAGATAAAAATATTTAATCTAATTAATAAAGTAGTTTTATTCTTTTATAATTAAAAAGAGTAAAAGAAAATATAAATAAAATAAACACATAATGTTGAAAATGTTTCATATCAATAATATTTGCAAGTCCTTTATAATTTATATGAAATGTTGTTTTGTAATTAAGATGTTAATCCTATAATCTACCAGCAAAGTTTAATGGATGGAAATATCAGCCTTCTCGATATTACGTCAAGAGTAATGTAGGTAAAACCATTCAATTTTCGTCGTTAGAAAGTCTATACATTGCTATACACAGCGTTTATTTCTTTGAATCGTAGTAAATATCTTTAACTTTCCAATTACTGTAAATAAAATACAACATTTTTTTCATAAATTTGTCAGGTAAGTAAAAATTTCAATTCGTCGCTTTTTTTAACGCTTCCTTTAGGTAAAGGTAATACAAGAATTCAATTAAATTAAATCTTTTACAAACAAATTCTTCGCTAGATTTACTTACCAAACGAAACTTTTTACGTTATGGGAAAAACGAATACAAAAATGTTAAACAAAACGTTGAGGAAATATTACAAATTTTTTACTTTTAAATAATAATTTCTTACCACTTTAAATTTTTAACGGTACATTTTACTTTGATTAAGTTTTTTTCTTTCCTACGAATGCCTTTTGACCTAGACAGGCGAAGATGGGCAGAAAGAAGGAAACCCGAGAAACAGAAAGAGAGAGAATAACGGTAAGAAAGTTTTTCGAATAAAGCATTTCAAAACTAATAAAAGCGGAAACAACGAGAAAGTAATGAAATACTAAACAAGTGGGCAAATAAGAAGCGGTACTCTATTCAAAGGAAAGTTTTAAATAAATGATGAGTTGAAGCGGGAATAACAAACAAGGGATTCTTAAAAAGAGCAAATTGTATTTTTATTTAAATAGACTAGATAAAAAGTTATAAAAAGTAATCAATACTTGTTTAAATAAATTCGAATTTTGTGCTGAATATTTTATACACGTCTGTTTAAAACATCCACATTAATTCACGATAAACCGTCAATGTAAAAACATATAAAATAATATGAAGAGGCTCTGGACAACTTATACTATGATAACTAACACTAAATAATTTTTTTATGTAACAATTTTTGGTTTGATATTGATCTGTTAAATTTCCCTAAACACGTCGGCTTATTTAAGTTGTTTTTTAAGAATAGTGTAAAATTTGTAGGACTCAGCCTCCCTTTATACATTTAAAACAATATTTTATTAATTAAAAATACTGAGTTAATAGAGTATTGTTATAAAAATATTTTTCAATCATTTCTGTAAATGAAATTCTTAAAAAAGGTGAAGATACGATAAGATAAGCAAAACTACCAAGTGACTAATTGTCACAGAGTGGTGAAACATTTTTCATACTGATTTTTGTGAATAAAAACTTGAGACAATTTAAACTACGATCATTTCATCGAATCTTTTTCTAGGAGAACGGCAAATAAAAATGGCTATCGATATTTTACGTTTAATAGTCGTATTTGTGTTAAGTATCTATTTATATTAATTGTTCCGGGATAACAATCTACAAATTTTAAGCAGAGATGTATTTTTTTAAAACACAGCCTAAGTTTTATAAATTTTCCCAGAGCCAAAATAAAAAAAAAAACCTTGAAACTACGATGATAAATCTAGACTTACATCTTATTGGAGTGATAATTCCGATCCTTGGCAGTAAAAGGAAATGTTATGATATATTATATTTTAATTAAACGGCTCGTAAAAGAAGAAACATTAATTTGATGATAAAATTATCAAGTAATAATAGAATATTGATTTTAATATTAAAATTAAAAAAAAAACATAATCTTTCATTTATTTTGCAAAATTATACATTCTAAAGTAAATGTGCAATGTACTAATTTTCTAAAAATAAATATTTTTCAGCTTAGAGGTAGAAAAAGTATCTATTTTTAACCGTAGTGCACTAACTGAATTAATGCATACCTTGTTACTAACTACACGTAAAATTCACATACATGCTAAGGAATTGGATTTCTCAGAAGAATATTTTTTTAATGTTACTGTAATGAATATTATTTATTAATTAATTAATATTATATTTATTCAATAATATAAAAAAAAGACATAAATGTAACAACCAGGTGTCTAAAATAAAAATCAGAACCACATTTTACATAACACACTTTTTACATAAAATATTTTACTTCTCGTTGTTAAACGTTCTTAAATGTTGTCAATTTTATAAAACTTTTGCAGTATATTAAATAAATAAGTAAAAATGTGATATTATTTACAGAGAGTTTATGCGTGACTTCTTTAGGTGCACCCTACATATAGATTTTTTAAATACAGTATATCTGCGTCATTCTTCTTTTCTGATAAGAGCAAAATTGAGCAATAAGTTCTTTTCCCTTCTTGTTCAACACTCGTTGATTCTGTGAAGTTTTCATGACAGATTTTACTTATTAATGTTCGTAATTTTCTAGAGAGATCTGGACAACTAAGCTGATGTTTCTGCCATGGAGTATGTAATTTTTCCTGCAATTCCAGCATGAATTTTAATAAGGTAAGTGGTTTACTTTGGTTCTTGTACTGGTTATGACAATACATCATAATTGATACAGGCCATATTCAAAACATTATAAAAAAAAAAAACAGATGCTATCTTCTCGTTTTTCTATTACAATACATGTTCTGGTACACCTGATCTAACCAGTCAACACCTCCTTTTGTACTATTGTAACTGACTATTATGTCTGGTTTTTCGAGGAATTGTTAATGATTCCTCCGTCATGACCCGTTGAAATAGATGTCACGAGATTTCCCTCATTTGATTTATAAGAGAGCACTGTGAGGTTTTGTCAAAAAGAAACATTGTTCTTCTTATTTATGTTTATGGTACCATTATGTTTATTATTATGAGTTGAAGTTGGTGCAAATTTTTATGGACAAGTGCACCTTTGTGAACCAATTGTCAAGAGTTATATTACCTTTACAAATTCTGTAAATTTTCCGACAAAGAAATCTGACGCTGGAATTGTAAAAGGTACTGTATCGTTGCCGAGATAAGGCATTGCATCAATGATGTACTTTATTGAATTACACATACAACATATTTTGAATACACATGATAGAGCCACATCGGTTTGGTTTTGACTGAATATAAATTCGAAAGGGCAACGCCCTCGGGGTACCACCAACTCTTCATCTATTGTTAGGTACGACCCTGTTGTGTATAACTTGCGACAATCATTTGTAAAAATATTCCGTATATGTGAAATAGGCGCGAGTTTTGTGTTTGTCTCTCTGACTTCGATCTCTTCTCTTCAAATCCACCTCATTTTATCAAAAAGTTGAACCTCATTTTGGACAGTGCTGACATATAGTGTACTGAAACATAAGAATCATGAAACAATATATCTGTTGTCAGGTAGTTGTCTTTCAAAGCCGCAGATAAGATGAAGAGTCCGATTAGTGTATGTATTTCTTCCAGATTCCTGTCTTTCAGAGTGGAATTATTTTGGTTGGCGTAGTTATTTTTTTAAAATTAATTTCTTCGTTCGTATAGGAAAAAGTCTTATCTATTATTTTATCGTCTAAAAAAAGCTTGCCGCACTCTTTTGGATCCACAGCATTTTCAGCTAGGGAGGTTGATTCGGGTGGTCTAATATTTTGTTTTTTGGGTTTTGCACCTGTAAGGTGCACTGATTTCTTCCATATGTAGCCGTTTTTTCCAATAAATTCATCATCGTTTTGAGTCACCAGTAAATCATTTAAAACATTCTGTAATTCTGGTTCATTTTAGGATTTTTTATTTTTTGGACAGGCTCTCATTCAATGTTTTTAATTCCTATCTTGACTTGATCTTGTAACTCCTCCTCGGTAAGTAGTCAGGATCCTCGTCCGTGCCAACATAAGGCTCCTAATCTTCTACTTCATGGATATCTTCCACACCTCCCTCTTCATCATCACACAATTTTTTTAGTAACTGAAGAATTTCTTCCGGTTCATAAGTTTACTTCATACCGATTGGAATAAAAATAGAAAAACCTTTAGTAAATTATACGTTAATATTAATTTTACGTAAAATTTACGTACTACCATTGCAGCACTTATTTCTAAATCTTCGTATATAATACGTATACTGAAACACCTTAATTACAAACTACGCGTAAGTTTTACTATCTTCTTTCAGGACAAGGTGATGAAAAAATAAAAATAACAGCGTCAGGCACTTGAAACATGGAAACGCTACAGAACACTAACCCGCCAAAGCGCAGCTGGGACTGTGTGGAGATCAGTGAATCACAGTACTCACCACTCTTCCGATCATCACCCGTACAGTAAATTTTATTTAAATTAGTGGTTAAGGGTTAATCATTGTATTTAATATTTAACCTACTAATCTCTAATTATGTGGATCGGGAACTTGAATATGCGGTTAAATAAATGGTTAATAAGTTTGGAATTTTTTGCTTTTTGTTATGGTAAATTACTACTGAGTAATTTTTAACGTGTTTATTAGTATTCTGTATAAAAGTGAATAATCAGAATATCAAATTAAATTAGAAAAGATACTTTTCTAATTACTAAAACACTAGTTTTCTAATTACTAATATTTTTTAAATTCTTGTTAGTTTTCTAATTTTTAACTCAAACAGAAATTTCTAGCATTTTTCATAAATTAAAAAATGAGTGAGAAATTACTTCTTTTTTTTTTTTACTCATAGAATTGTTATAATTTATTTAAATATAATTTCTGGAATTTTTTAAAAGTTGTTCTGGTGGATATACCGATGAAGACGAAAACAGATCACCAAAAAATTATTATTTTATAGAAGTAATTAATTAATAATAGCTGCAATTAAAACGAAACTTTCTGTTTCTGTGGAATTTTTTCAGAATCCTACAATTGAATTTTGTTCCTCTGAAAAGGGACTTAACGAAAATGTCAGTGAAAAAACGGAGAAAATAAATGTGAATATTTATTTATTGTAAATATAACACTTTGTGAAAAAAATGAGTAAAATTAAAAGAATCTTGAGTTGAACTTAATAGCTTTTAACCGTAAGAAAGTTAATTTTTTTAAAGATGTGTTCTCAAATCCGTTATGCGTAATTTTTTAAAATGAAAATTTTTTTCATACTAAGCACAAACATTTTACTTAATATTATTTAAATTAAGCCGCTTTTAATCGGTTCTATTAACTCTTTCTTTTTCTGTTTAGTCTCCAGAACTACCGTAAGGTAGTTCCATCAACTCGTAAATTATCTCATTTTTATGGAATTGTTATAAAGGGCTCGGTTCAATTGTGGAATGTCGAAAATCAGGAAGGTTCCCCTTTAAAAAAATATATTTATGTATATACACATATATTATCGTATAAAATATAATTACATTATTATATAATAATTAAATTTTATATTAAACAATTACTTTATATTAGATTATATACGCATCATCAAATGGTACTTTAAGAAGGATCACATTTTTAAAATTGTAAAATGTACGCGAGCGAAAATTCCTTTGAGAAAAGAATTCCTTGATCATATATGACAAACAAAAGAGTGTCACATTAGTACTTAAAAAAAAAAAAAAAAAAAAAAAAAAATGTGAAAAGCAAAAACCGTAGACAGAGAACAGAGAACACAACTCTAGACAAGGAGTTAAAACGCATCGGGTAAAAAAAAAAATAATGTAAATAAAAGTTGTCTAAAGTCTTTTTTAAAACCACTATTAGTAAGAACAAATTTTTTAATATTGAAATTCCCATTTTTACCGAATCCGTGATGTTTAATTTTAATGAAAAACAAGATATAATTCACAAGAGTATATTTACGTCATGTTTTTTCTAATAGCTCACATTTGTCACAAATAATAAAAAGAAAACTTTTAACTACATAAAAAGAACAATACTACATTATTTTCCATAAAACTGTATAAAATTACTTTCACATTCCTCGTTAGAAAAGCAAACAAGTAGCTTAGATATAAAAATATAAAATAAACCAAACAAGTATTTATAATTTTGATTAAATTATTTTGTTATTGACTTTTTTTTATGTCAATACAAATGCATAAATACATTTGTTAAAACTTAATTGCATTTTCTTGGTTCTCTCGCCTAACACTACAGAAGTTTTTATGTTAATTTTTTTACAATAAATTTCAACTTTATAACTTAGTTTCATTACTGTTTATTACTTACTTCGTACTTATATAAACAAAAATTATGTAATACTAGCTTTCTAATTTGTAGATTTACTTTTTTTTTATAAAAATATATTTTTTCATATAATATTTTTATTCATAAAAATATAATTATTTATTTTTTATAGTATAACTTTACATACTCATACATAAAAAAAGAAGAAGAATGTAATTAAGAATCACGTTTTTTGATGAAGCAGTGAAATAAGGTATGCCTTTTTATTTTTTTAAATTATGTTTTTCTCGGTGTCTCTTAGGCGTTATTTTAAAAACCAACAATTTTTTTACCAGAAGTATTGTAAATGTACAACCGTATAAATGTAAATATTATGAAAAAATAAATTACTTTTTAAATTAAGGTAATAAATTTACCTTCGCAAAACCAAGCTATAAAATTTTAATTAAATAATAAATTTTAATTAAAATTAAAGAAGGAAAGAGAGAGAGTAAATTTTATATTACTGAAAAACATAATATTAATTTCATTTATTCCCATTTGCATAAAGATTTACTGAGATTACTTAATAACATGTATATAAGACTATTTTAAGAGGGTTATCTTATATTTTAACAAATTAAAAAAGAATATGAAGCTATTTATTCAGCGATTTTTCCTATTTTCTTAAAAGAACTGACAAAACAGTTCTCTAATCTTTAAAGTTAATACTTCCATGGCGTTGGTTATTTAAACTTATATTGTGAAAAAATAATGTTACATGAAAATAAACCAAAAAATTTATAAAAATTGATATTTTTAAACATAGATCTGCTCCCCCACCCCTAAAATTGCCACAAAAAGTTTAGGGTCACTTGCACTACTACTAGGCGTAGGAAGACAAAAAAAAAATCGGTTTAAAAATATTCAACAAATAAAATATAGCTTTTTTTTTATTTTTGAGGAAGGGAAAATTTTGGGGAAAAATTAAAAAAATGACAAAATAAGTATGTACTGAGCATAATATAAGTGGGGTTATGTTTTAAAATTTTAAGAAAATTGACCAAAAAAAGATATCTACCTCAACCTCTGGAGATATTGACCCAAAATTTTACCACAAATTGCCCCACATACATCGGTCTCTGAACAAAATTTTATCAAAATGGATTTATCCAGCAAAAGGTTATTAGCTTCAAACAGGCCACTACGTCTATATACGTACGTATGTACCTACGAACATAACTCCCTACTTTTCTTTTTTTTGAGGTCCTAGAGTCATGAAACGTCAAGAAGTGCAATATAACCCATACCTCAATTTTTGATTGATTACATTATTTTCCTTCTTGTAGCATAATTCTAGAACTATTATGCCTGGAAAGTAAAAATTTCCGTACATTTGTTACTTTCCTGGCATAATTATCGTTAATAATGCTGTACTATGAGCATCCAAATGAAATATTTCCAAATACAGCCTAGTGAACGGAATAGAGAAAAATATAATAATATTTTTGTAAATTCCAACAGGTATTACACAAAAAACCGTTGATTCTATGCAATGATCTCTTCTTACAATGCAAGAAAAGCCTTCTAATTCTGTAGTTCTAAAATCAAAGTTGAAGGTGTTGTTAACAGATAATCCTTCTGGTGTCTTCTCTGTGGCCGTCTAGGATGAATTGATAAAGAAACTGGATGATAAAAATAATGGTTTGCGGATTGTCAATTTTAAAGATAATTTGATTGAAGTACGGAGCGTGGCTGATGATACTGATACTGAACGAGATTTTCGTCAAATTGAGGGGTGGAGTAAGTATCCTATTAAGATTTGTTTTCAAAATCTCTGCGGCCTCGAATGGTAATACAATATTACCACGTAAATTAGAGGAGGAGGGTTTTCTGGATTCGATTTAGAACCAAAATATGGTGCTGGGGTTTTATGATTCGACAAATTTCATGATAAATTGAAATTATCTATCGGGCTGGCAAAAGAAACAGTGGTTCCGTTCACTACTTTGTGGAGTGTGAGAAGGAGGGCGCAAAAGAATTCTTGTGGACGTCGTGTTTTTGTGGATTTTCGATTTACAAGGTGAGAAATCATTTGCAGGTGAGTCGGAATTTCAGGTATCTTGGATTGTGGTACGTGACTAGGACCTGTATGTGCATTTTGCTGCAAAGAGGGTCATCATGCTAAAGATTGTACAGTTAAGAAACCAGTGGGTTCTCCTGTTGGGAAGCCCTCTACTTGTTGGTAAGGTTTTTTTGTTCGTTATATCTCTATTTTAGGGAATTGTTTTTATGTTATTGGTTGTTTTCGGGTTTTTGGTTGCTTGGGTAGACTATTGGTTACGTAGGCTGTAACTTGATTGGATGTTTTATTTATTTACAATTCACCATCTGGGCGGGTTTTCTTTTTGTTCTGTCTTTTTGGTGTTAAATATAGATTTTTTAAAAAAATTATTTAGTATTAATATAACTTACTATATAGTTGTTGATTAATCAGCGGTGTTATTTGTTTACACTGGCTTCGACCATATACCTTCACTGTGATTGATCGTTGTGTTTGGCAGCGGCCGTAATGTCTCGATTCAATCGGTTCGTTTGTTTGTTTACATGTTGCTCTGATTGGTTAGTTCTGTTTGTTGTAAACAAAGAGCTATTAATTAATCTCGTTTCATTTATTTGTTAGTGTTTGTTTTTTTTAGTACTTGCTGAGCGATTTTTATGTCTGATAAGGCGGGTAGGAAGCAGGGTAAGCCCAGGCAGATTAAACCCACACTTGGTGAAATACTGACTGAAGTGCGGCTAGATGACTCGTCCATCTCTTCTGGATGAGCCAAAGGCTGGTGTGTCGGGTATCTGTACCTGGGTGGGAAAGAAAGATTTAGTATGGGAGTTCGTTAAAGTGCGGGAAGTTCGGCTTCACTCGTAAGAGAGTTTGACAAACAATATGAATTGTTGGTCCAATTCTTAGAAAATCTAAGACATACCTCAGCTGGTGTTCATAGAAAGGCTAACCCCAGATTAAGGGATTTTAAATCAATCATTATGCCTTAGCGGAAGGATAAGAAAATTTACTTAGGCTTGCAGAAATTCTACAACACCCTTATGTGGTCAAGAGTGATCTGCCAGGCTTCCGTGGCTGGAAGAAGTTTTTAGTTGGTGACAGTAAATCCGCTGTCCTTTGCAGGAAGACCACACTTTGCAGTGTGGACTTGGATAATGGACTAGATAATGTTTTCATACTGCAAGCCTCTGACACGCATCATGTCCTTGTTAAGTTTGCTGTAAATGGTTTAGACCTAGTTGTTGTAAGTTCGTATACATGGTCCCATTGAACAGCATTTGGAAAGATGGAATTCTTAGATTAGTAGCATGTTTTCCAATTCTAAGAATGACGATGCGAATGCCAAATCGCCTCTTTAGCACAGTGAGATCATGGACGACAGCGGTGAATTGATCGAAGGTTTCATCGCGCAGCATAACTTTGATGTTTTCAATGTCTCCGGTGAGTTATCAACTTTCGCCGGCACAGTAAACGAGCGGAGGGCCTTCCGTGGTACCAATATTGATATTACCATTGGTAACTCTGGTTACCAAATAGTAACTAAATAGTAGAATTCAGAACTAGTATTTGACGATTGCGGGAGCGATCAGAGCGCTTCCTGCACAAGCGGGCGGATTGGACCAAGTTTTCTAATATTCTTGCGGCCAGGCTTCAGATCTTCGCTCGAAGTCTGCCGTTAGAGCACTGCCGTTAGAGCATCTGGTAGAGTTTTTCTTCTGCGGTAATCGAAGCAACTGGCCGTTCCATTCTCCGCGCTACTGGTCGGGAGAGAATTGCAGGTGGTGGACTCGGGACATGACGCCGATGAAGTGGGCTGTGAGCCAGCTCAGGAGAGCTGCTCAGAGTGAGGGCGATCCTGATCGGCGAGCAGCACTGCTTGCTGATTATTGTCGGAAGAGGACCGAGTAATTTTATAAGGTTAGGTTTTCTAAGCGTGATTCCTGGCACTCTTTTGTTCAAGAGCCTGGAAATAAAGACCCTTGGGATGTCGTCTAAAGAGTCCTTGGTCACAAGCGGAAAAAAGACATTCCTTCTGTCGGCTCTCTCGGCCCAAGATGGTGTTGTTACAGATAAATATCGGGTCTTCAGTCTTCTGATGGACAATCTACTTCCGGAAGGTACTGAGGCCGATGAGACCTCGTATTATCGCCGAATCCGTAGGATAATTGCAGATTTTTGCTATGAAACACAATCTTCTGAGATTACTGAGGTGGAGGTCCGCCAAGTAATCTGCAGTCTGGCCCAAAACAAAGCCCCCGGGTATGATTGTATAACGATGAAACTCCTTGTTCGCACGTTACCAATTATTCTTAGCCCTCTTACCAGAATGTTCAATAGGATGCTTTTTGCTGGGTACTTCCCAACTTGTTGTAAACGTGTGAGTTGAAATTGCTCTTCAAAGGCGGCGACAAGGATCCTACCGTAAGTTCTTCTTACCGTCCTCTAATGCTCTTGCCCGTAGTAGATAAGGTTTTGGAGAAGGACGTTTACATCCGTATTAATAGTAGGCTCACTTCAAATCACCTTTTGATGGACGATCAGTATGGTTCCACCCGGGGAAGGACACGGAGAACGCCACTCGTAGGGTTTTACATATAGTTGCGGCAGGCGGGTTTAAGTACATACTGGGCATCTTTTTAGATATATCCGGGATTTTAACAATTTGTGGTGGCCCTCTTCTTTGTTCATACTGCAGCGGCGTTGTTGCAAAACGAAATTTTCACTCTGAATTATTTCAGCATCAGGACCATCATCCTTCGTGACGGTGATTCGGAAGTAGAAAAGGCCCTGTCAAAACGATGTCCGCAGGGCAGTGTTCTAGGTCCCCTTCTGGGTCATCGAATTCGATTCTCTGATGCGGTTGAGGTTGCCCGGTGGCGCCGTATCATCGCTTATGCCAACTATGGGCTGCTGCTGGTCGAAGGAAACTCGCGAGTGGAGATAGCATCTCGAGCGACACACGCATATAAGGTATTGCGTATGTGGAGTTTTCAACATAAGATGGTTTTCAGTGCAGAGAAAACTACTATGATGTTCTTGAAGGGCCGTTTAGCCGCGACTCGTCACCCGCGAGTCGTGATGAACGGCCTTTCGATTAGATATGTTACCGTTCGAAGGTATCTTGGTGTTATCCTCGATTAGAGACTTCATTTTAGGGAGCGCCTTCAGGTTATCGCAAGAAAATCGATTCGTAGTCATCCATCTTAATTGGGGATTAAATTTCCGTACGATGCGTATACTTTACAAAGGAATCTGTGAGACCATAATGTTGCCCCATCTGGGCTCATCGTATTGCAATTTCAAGGTTATAGTGATATTTTATTGCGAGCCCAGCGTTTTCTTCTGTTAGCAGTTGTCGGAGATTACAGAACTGTCTCGCGAGAGGCAGTCTGTGTTATCGCCGGCACTAAGTGCATTGACATCCTAGCTACAGAACGTAGCATGCGGTATACTTCTAAGAAGGAAGGCCTTTTTATCCTAAGGAGTATACGAGAAATAGAAGACCAAGGGTTTTGACTCTTGGCAAGCTAGTAGGAACGATTCTTCTACTGGTCGACATACGCATGGTATATTTTCCCAGATGTTCAAGGTTTGCAAGCACTTAGGTGGGTTCCCCAAACGGTACACGAAAACTTCTGTCAGGACATGGTGCCTTTATGCATAATTTTGTTAGGTGTGGTTTGGTTTTATTGACTCCGGACTATGCCACGGAGTGTAGAGTCGATGACATTGTGAACCATGTTCTTTATGTTTGTCCCCGGTACGAGGCTGAATGTACCAGAATTGTTAGGGAGCTTGAGAGAGTAAATTCCTTTCTAGTCCTGCGGGTCAAGTGGAAGACCAGGAAAAAATGAACCAGTGTGGCAGGCTTCCTCCGATTTTTCGCCCTGTGAAGATCAGCTGAGAGGGTATACAATAGAACTTTTTATTGAGAACGAAAGTTTCGCTGTCGGCTGGATGGCAGTGCAGTCTGCCGAGGGCATGGGTCCCACGCAGCCGTGAGGTGTAACGTCATCTAAAGGGGGGCAGTTAGGTTTGTAACCGCTGTCGGCGGGACGGGGACATCACTGCGAGGCCTTGGTAGTCATGCAGTCGTGAGGTGTAGGTCCGTCTTGACGAGGGTAGATGTGATAAAAGTAGTAGGGTAGATAAAAGTGCGGTGATGAGTTTAATCTAAATTGCAAATAAAGTTAAGTCTAATTTGGTCGATTCCGATCTTTAACGGACCTAGGTCTAAATTACCGTTGCGAGCAACATTTTTTTTCTTGGTGTGTTTGTTAACTAAATTACCGACAGCAATTAGACATTTAAGGCACTATTAGCTTGTTAAATTAGAGAACTAGGCTCGGGGTTCGTGTTTCCGCGAACTCGGTTAACTAGTTCAGAGGGCTACGAGTAGGACAGAATGAGATGTTCGAAAGAAGCATATAACGAAGACAAAGCCGAGTCAAGATTCACTGATGTAAATGTTTACCGAGGAATTTGCTTCGATGGCATCCCAAAAGAAGCCAGGCTGATGACTGTGATATGTAATCAGTTCGAGGATCAATAAGATGACTCCCGGTAAAGCTCATCAGGGCTAGAAACTGGAGGGTTGGTGTGGTGACCGGAACGTTAAATGGTGGGTGTCTTCCCCTTGCACGTCACCTTGAACGTCAAAAGATATTAGGCTTGCAGAGGTAAGAGAGGTGGTTGTGAAACAAACAGTTTCTGTATCTGTGGTGGTGCCTCAGCGTAAGCGTTACGCTTAGGTATTGAAGGAGAACGGGAATCTAGTCTGTCCGGAAGCAGACGGAGGTCGTGTTTGTTAACGAATATTAGGATAAAATCCTGACATTCTGTGGTCACCAATCCTTATTGGTGCGGATATGAACGCTAAATTACTAATGCGGCATAGTGATTTCACTGATGATAGTGGTGAATTAATTCAGAGCTATATAGCCCAATATGATTTACAGGTATTTAATGTGCCTCGTGAGTTGCTCACCTATGGTGAATGAGCATCGATTGTTTGGTGCAACGAACATCGATGTTCCGGTTGGCAGCTTTATCCCTGCAATGTTTGTAACGGGAAGATAGTTGATGATTGCTCAAGCTATCGTCGATTGATTGTTTGGAAGATTGCTGGTGGTTTGAATGAGTGCTACCGATTTAACGTTTCAATTCAGCAGGGCCGTTTTCTGCACAGGCAGAAAACAACCCTGCTGAATTTTCAGAAAAAATTTTCAAAAAAACAATCTTTTATAACTGTTTTGTTAATTAATCTTTATTAGTTATTGTACATTTAATATTTGAATAAGAATTATTGTTTGCGATATATAATTTACTTGTTTTAATTAGTTTCTTGTTGTAAAAAACGAAGTAAAATTAAAAAATCAATATTTGTAAGAATTTTAACTCTTGTAATCGTTCAATATTCTTCATCAAACCTATAAAATGCGACAGTACATTTAGTTCAATTAAGTTAACAATTTCTCATTATTTGCATCGGAAAATCACTTTACCCTCTCCAACTTATCATGGTACGAAACGGTTGTGTTATATATGGAAATGACAGTTCTGTTTTCAATAGTGACTTATATCTGCTGTCAACTTTTTGCTTAATCAATGGTTTCAAACTCTTGTAAACTAAACATACTTTTAAGATCATAATAATTTATACATATAAATTCAAATAATCTATTAATAAACGTTATTAATTAAAAGAAAACGTTTTCATATGTTGGTAATATTTTTTTTTCTTATTTCCTGTCTTTTTGAGAAAATAAATTAAGCTTTCGATCAAAATTACTTTCGTCTAATACTTTATCGGGAACATTAATATTTTCTTGTCTCTGAGATGTTATTTAATATTTACTTCTTAAATTAAGTGTAAGTGGTCATTTTTAGGTAAGTAGTAAATTATAGGTAAATAAGAAAACTACAGGTAATAACCAATAAATAACTAATACTAGACGGTAGTAAATAGTATTAATAAAGTTTTATTTTTTGTTTGGAGATTTTAAAATGTAACTCAGAGAAGGAACTTTTTTTAACTTTTTAACACAAACACATATATATTGTATATCATGCATATTTATCGTAAATCTTATATACTGTGCAGTATAATTTATATATATATATATACATGTATTTTTAATTATCTAAGTCATGTAGTTATGATTTTTATCATAAAGTAAATCTTATTTTATAGTTGTTTATTTTTCATTTGGTAATTAACAAAATATAATTAAAAAGATTATTATAATGAGATATATTTTATAACAATAAAAATAGTTATAAAGTAACCAAGAAGTGGTTATCCGTGTATCATGAAATACATAGATGAAGGTTTACAGACCAGGTTAGTCTCTATCTAGCATTATCTTTCAAATTTATGTGGGTCACGTAGTAAGAATAAAATATAAGTACAATGAAAAATAATTTATTGCAGAAGGGAATTCAGTTTTTACAATATACTTATAGTAGACCTTATGCAGCTGTCACATTATCCGCAGTCAATTTTGGGCAAAATATTAAAATATTATTAGTTAATTTTAAAAACGAGTTTCTAGAAATTATTAAAAAATAATAAATAAAGGGATTTCATAATTTTAGGGTTATTGATGAGCGATTAGGCTAATACATTCCCTGCATTTAGGCCTTTTTGCAAACTAATTTCATAAGCATTTTGTATGTTAATCTTTGTGGAAAGTAATCTACTCAAGTAGTCAGCCATATTTTAATTATTTTGTACGATGATATACCGCTTACTGTACTTATTAAAGAAACGTAGGCAAAAGAAATCAACTGTTTATTTTATTGTAAATGTTATACTTTTTAAATATTTAATTTTGTATTTCTTTATAAATAAAATAATAGAAAAAAAAAACATAAAAAGTTGTTAAGTATCATAAAATTTTAAGGATCTTAAAATCTTCTTACTCCTTTTTACTTCCTTGATAAAAAATTTTCATGAAGTAAAGAAAGTATTGTAATCGCGAAACATTTCGGGTTTCGGATTTCAACAGAAATATCCATTTTGACCATCCCTGAATCCATTTTGACTAGTTTCGGCGTTACTTATCTCACATAACTCAAAAACGACTAGAATGTTGAAAATTTGTATTTAGGACTGTTGTAACATGTAGTTGTGTATCTCCCCTTTTGATTGCAATCGAATGGGACAAAAATGTGTATAGAGTCAGACTTCTAAATAAGGCGGGGTTTCAATTTTGAAACATTTACCTTTTGGCCTTTTTCTTAACTGCAGTGAGAGGTTTCTTAAACCCTCATTGAGAGCTTTTCAACGATTTATCATAAGTGGTACTCACTGGTTCCAGAGTTATAGCCAAATAAATTTTAATTAATTAAGTACGTTCTCACTTACACCATATATCTCTCTTTTTCTATTTACCCTCCGGAACTTACGTAAGGTATTATTTCAGAGGATGAATGTGAATGAAGTGTAGTCTTGTACAATCTCAGGTCGATCACTCCTGAGAAATGTGGTTAATTGAAACCCAACCACCAAAGAACGCCGGTATCCACAATCTAGTATTCAAATCCGTATAAAATTAATTACCTTTACTAGGATTTGAACCTATGAACTCTCAACTTCGAAATCAGTTGATTTGCGATGTCGTGTTAACCACTAGATATCTGGTGTAAGCCCACCTAGTAGGCTTACTTGACCCCACTAGGGCTCAATTAGATCAAGTAGATATCTACTTGAGCGATGTGAAACAAAATTAATAAATAATAAAATATAAAACGCTAAGGAAATTTAACGCCACTTTTCTTGAGTTTAACTGAATATTGCACGTTAGTACTTTTAGATGAAGACACGTAAACAGTGTAATATTCACAAATGCAATATGGTTCAAATCGGTGTCTGGAAGCCCGTGCCTTCCCCTTGTTAGCAATAATATGAATCTTAGGTGCTTTATACTGATTTGACTTTTATAGAAAAAAGTCACTAAAGTTATTTTCTTTCAGAATTAAAAATAATTTGCTTACAAAAAATAATTTTTTTAAACATTAACCAAGATCTTAGCACAGATTTAAATACAGATTTACTAGATCTTGTGCATAGTTACTACAGATTTAAATATGTAAACAGATCTTACATTTTCTACAATTGTCTCTATGACAACAGAAGTATATGAAACATACTTCTCATACCACAAACTCAATATTTATAAAAATTAATTTACAGAGAAATGATCATGAGTGTGCACAAAATGAACAATCATCGTTAGTAATACTAAAATTTGTCATCATTAATAATAGTAGTACTTGAACTACATTCGGTTGAACTTTTAAATTTAGATAATCAATTTTACAAATTTCTGTCGGAGATTCATAAAATAAATCTAAAATTGTTTAAAGAAAGTCGTTGTAATCAATTAGAAATGATATTTGTAGTATACGAAGACTTTATGGAAATGACAAAACGAAGTGTTCTAACAGAAAATAATGCAGTTCCAAAGTCTCACCCAACGAAACAAAGAAAAATGTATGTTTCTTTAAGAGAAAATTTCTCAGAAGTGAAAAAAGAAGATGATGGATCACGTCTACTCCGTTCGTTATCGTTATATTTATTTGGGATACAAAAATTACATAAATGCATTAGAATGTTATGTTGTTATATTTTTTTTTTTACAAAAATTGGTTATATTCTGAACATCCTGATAGAATGACTTTTTTTTCGAATATTCAAGTGGAATAGAATTAATAAATAATACTGCGTAAATTAAAACTTGGGGAAATGAAGCGTATACTAAAGCGACTCAACTGCAGCTTTAAAAGATATTTATGTTTATGAAGAAATAAAGAGTGACGACATGGATAAAAGAAACACTTTAAGGAAATTACAAGATAGATATGATTCAGGACTATTGAATAAATATTATTCCTTGCTTACAAAAAATACTCTCAACAATGATAATGATTCAGTGTCTTAAAAGCCTGTTATATGAGGCATATTCATAAAGTCAGGGCCGTTTGGTCATTAAAATAAATTAACTCGTGAGAAAAGGTTTTTACTTACAGTTTTAGTTTACTACATATTTACTTCACTTTTCCACATTCAGTTCGAAGCACTTTTCGTAATGCTATACCAATTTCTTTAACCCCTCTGCATAGACGTTCGCCGCCTGGGAATTGAACCAGTTGACAACGGCAGTATTGAGTTCCTCATCGTTTTCAAACCGTTATCCATCTAGCCACTTTTTCAAATCCAAGAACAGCAAGTAGTTGCTAGGTACAATATCGAGACTGTATGGAGGGTGGTCAAAAAGTTCCCAACGAAAATCTTTAATCTTCTCCTTGGTTAAGGCAACAGTGTGCGGATGCGCGTTGTCATGGAGAAGGATTATGCCGGACGACAGTAGCTTCCCGCGGTGTCGAGTTTAGATCGCATATCTTAGTTTGGTTGATCGTTTCGCAGCACATGTTAGCTGTAATGTTTGATCCACATTCCACCATAATGACGTTATTTTCTTCGATCTGAATACTGAGCCTACCATTCCGCTCTTAGTCATGCATATTTGTGTGCCATTTTTAAATTTTCGACACCAATGGCTAACTTTTACTTCACTCATTACTATATGTCCATACACTAGACACAATCCCGATGAATTTCAGCAGGTGAAGATCCTTTCCGCACTAAAATCGAATCACAGTGAACACTTCACAACTGGCGGAAGAAACGATTGTTGCGGACATTGCAGTCTGCATTTACCGGCAGGAAAACGACTACATAATCTAAACAACAACTACAGTGGCTTCGAAAATAGCCGTTAGATGACTCTGATTCCAAAAAACTTGTTCAGATCTGCTAATACTTAAATAGAAGCGACGGCCCTTACTTTATGAATAGGTCTTGTATATTGATGGAACAAACATTGCTCATTATTCTGCAATTTTATCTAAAACCTTGAATGTAATTTCCTTAAAACCACAGTATAAACGATATGTAACCCCTACTGAAAACTCACAAACACTAGTGACAAGTGCTAAAACTTCAGAATAAATAACAAAGACAAAAACCCTACAACACCATACTCGTTTTAAACCCAGTAAAGATATGTTAAAAATGTAAAATAAAAATTAGTAACTTTTCCAGATTTGATTTTATTTTCATTGAATTTAATGAAAACAAAAAAAAACATATTTACCAACTAATGATGATGAGATATGATATGCTTGTGTAGATAACATTTACATGATTCTCCATTTATTCTGTAATTCTGTATAAATACATATTTTTTTTTTATGTATTTGTTTCAATCTACTTGATAAATGTGTGACTGTCACTTTATTAAAGAATTAGGAGGATCATATCTCGCTTTCAGATGAAATACGTGTAGGTGAAGTGCAGCAAAAAATTTGTGTATATGTAATTTAATAGGCGTACCAGTCATGTAGTGTCTACACCAGATTTTTAAATTGGCCTTTAAATGCTATTGAAGTACATGCATTAAAACATATTTTAAAACTTTGCATTCTGAACATGTTTTATGTCAAAACTTGTTTAAAGTAACTTTAAGTTACTAGTCTTACTACATTCACGAAAGGACATTTTTATGTAAATAAAAGAAATAAGTATATTATTTTTCTAGAAAGCAATCTATAAATTTGTTTGATTTAAATATTAGAACAAATATTTCCAAATAAAATAATGAAATAAATTATTGCTTTGATGAAAATAAAATCGATTTAATGACTAGAACAGAAGGAACCCTATGTAAGTAGCGGTTTAAAACATTTAATAATATTAACTCAACTTCTATAATTTGAAATTAAAGCACCCTCTATTTACTAAGCACATATTATATATCTACGTGACTCACTAACATTTTTAAAACATACTTATTTCATTTTGCTTTACCGAACTGGTTTTTTTTATGACTTAGGAACGTTTTCATACTGGGATCAAGAATATTTTTTTAAATATTAACGATCAGGATATTAAAAGGACTGTTTAATAAAAAGTGCATTTTTAATTTTATCTCAAATTGTATATTAAATCGTTACATTCAATCGTTTCTTAAAGTATTTTTTTTGAAAATTTTTGTAATAAATAAAGTCCCTAAAAATGAGGTTATAATATATTAATATATACGTACTTGAAAATCACAAACCAAACACTTTTATTAACATAATACTATAATGAAATCCTTACAAACATAGGTGTTTGTCCTTTTCGGGCAAACCTTTTTTAGGTGGTTGTCTCAATCAAATTCTTTCCGGGTGTACTTCCAGGGATAAAGGGAGATTCTGGTGGTGAGATCCTGTGTTGAAGGGGTTCTCACTCTAGTACCTTTCTGAAATGATGACAGTCCCGCTATGTTGATCTTTACCTGTGTTTACGGTTCCATTGAGATGAAAATGAAGATTAGATGAGCATACAGAATGTAAAAATCAATATCTAGCTGCTTTTTAGTGAAGTTGCAGTTTGTGGTTTTATAAGAGTTGCAGGATGTGGTTTTGTAAGAGTTGTATGGCGTGGTTTTGGTTTAGACGGCTACTTAAACTTGTACCGCAGCTGTAGACGATAAAAAATCTAATACCGTTTTCCAAAACATGAATCCAGTTTTTATTTATTTGTTCCATATTTCTAGATCTCTTGTGGAGGAATAGAATTCTTTTCATACAGGATAAAATCTTGATCTAAAAATAAATTTTAATAAATATTAGCTTCACTCGAATTTATCCTATACTTTTAAATAAGAAATATATACCAAGCAATCAATTATGCTTGTTATTCTGCGCCGGTAAACTTTTATTCCATTTTTAAACAACTTCAAAAAAGAAGGTTATGTATTCGACCCGTATAATTTTTTATGTTTGTTCACGCATAACATTTTTGCTATTAATCAGATTCAAATAAATCGTGTTGTAATCTACACAGCTGCTTTTTGCGGTAGTACCGTGAACTTTAAAAATGTTTTTAGAAAGTTTTGTCTGAAAGTTAGATTTGCTAGCTGAATAAATGTTATTCTAATAGTTCTATTAAAAAAAAAAAAAAAAAAAAATAGGGAAAAATGCATTATAAAATACTTTTGTACAATATATATATATACAAATTTTTTAGAACCACTGATCCACTGTAATAATAATAATAATAAATATCGCCCTATGGATTGGGAGTCTACCTGCAGGCGACAGGGCGTGTTCCGGGGTTGCGGATTGGGAATGGCCACCAGTTATGGTGGTTAGTTACAAATAAATGTTTACCATAATGAACAATTGTAGATAGACAGAAAAAGTGTTCAAGGCGAGTTGTGATACTACCAAGGGAAATGGGAGTACACCTTAAAAATGGCACTGTGGTATGGCGGCGAGTATCGGCTGCCAGCAAATAAGCGATTAATCCCTCGCATATAGTGACGGAATAGTTGTTAGAGCAACGATGGTGGGCCAGACAATATCTCTAGGACTTATATTCCTAGCCTCAAACTATGAAACGGTATCAGTCCTTTCTCCAGATAAAATAGTAAAGTAACTTAGTATGATGCAAAAGCATTTAAAGGAAAGAACTACTCCCCAGGTGGTAATTGGAAGTAGTTGATCTCGGCAACGTAATCGGGTCTAAGGGTTCTGGAGAACCCGGAACCAACATACTTGAAGGAGTCGGAGTCTTCTGGAAATCCTTTGTCAAAATTAAAACCAAAACAAAACCAATATTTTATTGATACCTTAACATTTAGCTCGATGTTAAAATTAAAAAAATTAAAAGAATTAATCAAAATATTAGAAGAACAAAAGATACACATTTTGACATTGGAAGAAACAAAATATACAAATGAGGATGCAATAGAATCAAAAAAATTTAGAATTTTTAAAAGAAACGTAAGAAAGATAATTATGAAAATTATGCCCCACTTAGGTACAGCGGTTGTAGTAAACAATAAAATATTAAACTCAATTTGTTACTTAACAAGGGCAATAAAGTTGATACAACAGATGGATCTCTTTCTTGCCGGTAACATAAAATGTACTTTCAACAGCTCCCTTGAAAAGATTGGAAGAAAAAATCATAAAATTGGAGAATACTAAGGGAGTTTTAGAAAAGGAGGGTTCTGCGTAGAGCAAATTCTAAATTTAAGACTACCTATTTAATATAGGAAAATAAGAAATAAGCGATTAGTTACAGCCTTTATAGGCTTCAAAAAATCTATGATTTTATTGATAGACAAACGTTAATCAAACCTTTGGAGAAATGTGAACGGATACAAAAACTACTGAACTAATTAAACAAACTTTGACTGATATAAAAGTAATACTTTTTTCAAGACAGATGTGAGACAAGAGAAAGCTTAACTTCAGTTCTACAAGTTCTCTCGTATTCATTGTTGTTTAAGAAAATGTAATCCGAGAAGGGGAAAAGCAAATAAAATATTAAGATTTGAATAAAATAAAAAATAGGTTTAAAAAGGAAAATTTTAAAATTAATTGCTTAGATTTTGTGGACGATTTGTTTATATTTTCAGAAAAAAAAAGATGACGCAACAAAAAAAAAATCATCTGTTAAAATAAATATCGGAAAGAACTGGTTTGCAGATATTGTTTGAGAAATCTGGTTAGATAACAAACATCAAAAAGGCATTAAGAAGACTGAATACAAAATTTGGTACAGTAATAAGGTTGGAAAATTTAAATAAATACTTAGGGGAAATTATACGGCCCAATTGTTTAAACAATGAAAAAAATAGAATAACAATGAATAAAATGGAAAAAGCTTACGAAATGACAGAGGTTGTATATAACAAAATATCAATCTGTGTTAAAATCAGAACGTACAATACTCTAATAAAGCCAGAAGCTATGTATCGGAGTGTCTTATATCGAACAAGAAACCCTAGTCGGGCTCTAGGAAGGGAGAAGAAGAATATAGAAAAGCAGATAATGTTACTCTAGTTACTCTACGTGTAGAATTAGGCTATATCTACTCGTAGAAAAACTAACCAACATTCTAAAGAGACAAGTGTTTTTTGGACACCAGGTTTGGAAACAAATATCAATAATAACGTAAAGACAAGTAACAACTGTTTTAAAAAAGTCAGGAAGAAAACGCAAGAGATGAAATTTACAAAGGCTTTATTAAAAGTTAGAAGTAGATTTAAAGATAATATTACATTTTTTAAGGTTTCCAGGAGAGAGAAAAATAAATAATTTAAATATTGGTAACATAATTTACTTTTTGTATTAAAATATACTTTCATAATCTATTTATGTTCTGATGTGTATAAACGGAAATTCCTTTATATTTTACAAATATAATAAACTGTATAAATTAATTAATAGCTAAATTGGCAATCCTATGCGGATGCATGAATCGGTAAAGTTATTCAACATAAAAACAAAATTACATCCTGTTGCTCTTTGTTTACGTATTCAAAAGAGAATCTGAAAATTTTGTATTAACAAAGTAATAATGATACTAATCTGCAGTTTTTTTTTTTTGGTTTTTTTTATCAAACTAAAACAAAAAAAAAAATTAAACGAATAAAGATTAATTTACATGTTAATCTAGCAAAATTATGTAAAATAAACTGTGAATATTACAAACAAATAATAATTATTAGTTATTTATTTATTACTTAGTTATTTATTTATAACATTACAAATATAATAAAATTTCCGCTAAGTTTCAATAAACTTTTTTGAGAAATTTCATACAAAACTATTTCTATTCAATTTATAATAATAATTAAAATATAATATACAATAATATATTAACTTATTGTTAAATATTTTCTTAATGAAATAACATTTTTCTTATGTTATTTAAATATTGTCTGTACATAGAAAATCGTTTCGATTTTAATGACTAAAATGAACAAAAATATTAACTAATCCTCACATACATATCTAAACTCTGTATTCTGACAGACGGGACAAAATTTTCAGTGATATGTTAGGCTAATGCCTGTAAATGATGTCTCAATTCAGTCTTCAGTCTAGAAAAGCCACTTATAACTGCCGATTCATTTGAGAATCGGCAGTTCGTTGAGATACGAAGGAACAAAAAAACTTGTGTGTTACTTCCCATAAATCGTGAAATATCGCGCGCGGCACATTGAAATACATAGTCGTTTCTCTTAATTTATAATTCGTAATTTTATATTTTTTATAGTGTTAACAAAATAGTTCTTCAAAAGTACAATATACATAAAAAAATTATGTAACTTCATATTTCCCACGTTAACCATTTCATTATGGTCAAATAAAACTTTAAAAATTGCAGTTAAAAGATTTCCGACCCGATTCAAAATATAATGTAGAACAAAACCATAAGATACAAAGACCATATATTTATTATAATTGATTCAACTAATGAAAAATATAGAATCCTTTTTACTGTGAAAGAAAATATATCATCAACCTGATAGCATTTAAACAAGATAATTTTTAATCTTTTACAGAGAAAATCAACATGAGAAAACCATTTCATTTTATAATCAAACATTAAATCAAAGTAAATCTATATGAGGATACTGAATCTTCTCACAAGAAAAAATTGTAATCAAACCGAAAACAAGAGTGAAAATGACAAGCAATGCGATTACAGTCAGCCAATCATAATTTGATTTCGGCTTTCTAAAAGCTATTGATTTTTTTTTCTTTTCTTTTTACATAGATTAGTTATTAAAATTAATTTAATTAAAATCCTTAAATCAATTTTTTGCAACGTATTTTTTGTTACAGATAAAGATTAAAGAAAAAAAATCCAAACAGATTTTAAATAATGAAATTTACTTTAATATATGCCTACAATGTATAATGTCCGGACCAGGAGAAACATTTATATTAAGTTTATTTATTATTTGTATTTCGTAATAGTGAATTTTCATTGAGTTTTTTTAAAATGCATTGACAATTAAATACCATCATTGCAAATGGTTTTTTCTGTTCGCGAGATAAATCAAAAAATTTTTATTTAAATCTGTAATTATAGAACCAAAATAAATATTGAATTTATCTGCTAAATTCAAGTAATCGTTAAAAAAAAGAAGGTTTTTATGTAATAGAAAAAGGTGAATGAGACTATTTATTATTCAATACTGAATTAACCTTGTACCAGGTTTGTTTTATATCAGTGGTATATTTTTGAAAGATATTAAAATAATTTCTTCTTTTGACACTTCTAATTAAATGCGTTACAAAATTTCTTTGTTTATTGTAATTTACTTTAAGTAAGTGACTTCCACGATTTCTATTCAAAACATTCCATAAATCATTTTTCTTTTTTATGTGAAATTCAATTTCTTTATTACACCAAGGTTTTTTTTATTCATGTTTGGATTTCATTTTTAAAATTGATTCTGAATAAATCCTGTTAAAAACTTCCACAATTTTATTTTACCTTAAGTTTGGATTCGATTCCACAAGGATATTTTGCCAATAAAAATTCTGAATTAGCTTATTTACTTTTTTATCTGAAAGAATATATTTATATTTAGTGCATTATTTATCCCGCTCTGATTTCAAACTTTTATTAAAAGTAAACCCAGCAAAATAATGAGCTGCTACTTACAAACTTACCATAAAATGTTTTACCATTTTTGGATTACTTTACGCACCCAAGAACTTGTAAGAACTTACTTCCTTAAAAACTTGTAAGAATGCTACTACGAATCTCTTGTCGAGTCGGGTTCCGTATTCCACTAATATAACCATTGGAACTAAGAATGGTCATATATGTTCTCTGAGGCGGCGTAGATAGATCCAATGAGCATATATTAAAATTCTCGATAAGGAATACATTCTCAGCCGTTCTAAGAACCTCAGATTGTATTCATGACTCTAATTCGATATTAAAATTTACTTGTTGCTGGAAGTTTATAAAAAGCAGAAATGATCGGTTTTAATTGGCTGTAGTTTCATTCTCTATTGAAAGAACTTCCGCTTAAGTGGAATTAATGTCACTTATCTTTTCAGTTTTTAAATTTGATTTATGATAAATAGAAATCCACCTACCATTTTCCATAGGCCTACACTTTGAAATGAAGGTAAACCACTGAAAATAGTATTTCAAAGATTCATCGAATGTGACATCGGTTTTTGCCAAAATGAAAGTATTTAAGTCATTAATAATTGGACTATAAATGCTTGGAATGTATTCCAGTGCAATTTTACACTTTTTACATTAATAAAAACGCAATTCAAAACACTGTCGTGATTAAAAGAAAGCCCCTAGATTTTTTGAAAAGTCATCAAAACATTGAAAATTCCTTTCAACATCTATTATAAAATCTGATAGATTCATAATCTAAAAGGTAATAAATATTATAGTAATAAGCTTTAAAATGAGCAAAAAACAATAGAGACCACTAAAATTAATTATTTTTTAGAGTGTAAATTTATCTTTTAACTGAAAACAGAGACCAAACAATTGAATAAATTTAGTATTTAAGTCATCCTAAAATATCTTAATTAAGGAAAAGAACAAAGAAAATCATAAGGAATAGATTGATTTAAAAAAAATTATGCGATAAATTTTAATGATAAAATAACTAAACCAGAACTTAAAGTTAAGTGTCAGAATAAATAATACTATGATTGATTAGTTTAAATATATTGTTACCACACGCCTTCAACTTGGCTAACAGAAAAGTCAGCTGGAATACAGTATACAATGCGCATGCACAAGCGGGCACTCCCACCACACGGCATCTGCTCGCGCATCTGTCCTTCCACGATAGCAGCACTACTCCTCATCTGTGGGCACTAATAAATGAAAGCTTCCTAGCGAAAACCCTCCATGGAATCGGAACGCAATCCACACTTCCTTAAACGAATTACAGTAATTTTATTAATCTATACCCGCCAGTTCAGTAGAGTCACACAGCAGAAAGGGCGCAAGCCCATACACTGAAAAAAATAGGAGGGTATTGCACCGTCCGACATCCTTGTGTTCCGTTCCGTTTCAAACTTGACTTCACCATAAACCATCACCTTGACAAGATGTCGGAGAAGAAGAAGGTGGAAGAAACTGAAAGGAGTTCCCTGGCCGATCCAACGCTGAACCATCCCGGCGGAGCAGCAGGCCTGGCCGGCCCGCCGAGGGAGTCGCTGGATGCGGACGCACCATTCCCGCTCTAGCTCGCCGGACTTCCATCGCTCTGGCCAGCGGACGCAGCTACGAGACCCGGCCCAGCGTGGGATCGCTCGAGGAGAACCGCCTCTGCCGCGCCGGTGAATGATGACCGACGCCAACCCGACACTGCGGGGCTCTGGGGGTCTCCACTACCTCGCTGTAGTGGGAACCCAACCACCGCTGAGGGAAAGCCCGGTCGAATTTCAACGGACGAGCCGCAATTCTCCGACTGCAGCCGAGTAAACCATCCCTGCAGACGGCAGAGGTGATGGTCTCCGTCAGTAGTCTACAGACTGCAGACAGAGACCACCTCCCGGATCCAATATCTCTTCTCTCAGAGCTAACAACAACAGCCTTTCTCAGGGCTATCACGAGGTTAACAGCAACAACGAAACAAACGGCCGTTTTCAGGGCTACCAACAAATGTTGAGGTTCCACTGTCGTCGAAGCCGTTCGACGACAATATATATATATATATATATATATTGTCGTCGATAAATATATATATATATATATATATATAAATACATACAATAAACAAGAAAAAAAATACTTACTAAATAAATAAGCTGAGTTCACAATAAAAATATTCACTGTTATTATTCAATATATTGTTTTTCTTTTCAAGTTAATGATAGTGCACGTAAAAAAAAAAGTTCTCAGAACAGTTACGCTATCTCATAAATAAAACTTATTGTATTTTCCTAGAAAAACAGTAATAGATCGGTAAATGGTTTTTTAGCTTAGCAAAATATTAAAAGACTGAATACAAACTAATTTAGCCGTCTATTGTCATTGTTAAAATTTAATGTTAATTGATTAATAAATAAATTCTGAAAGTAATATTATACTTTTATATATTTTATTTTTTACTTAATTTTTTTAGAATTGTTGTATATGTTTAATCTATGAGCTACAAAGTCTGATTCAGGAAGTTCAATATCCATTTTCTTAAACAAAGTTTTTAAATTCTATTTTAGTTCATCATAACTTTTTTTCAATTTCCGACTAGCCAGATATTTCAGGATTTTTGTTACGAGAATATTGACTTAAATGCTGAAAATCTTTCTAAGACAGAAAAGTTGAGATTTCAATTAAGATATTTCAGTTTCTTGCTACTTAACGACCTTATCAATATGAGTAATATCATCTTTCATATTATTCAATGATACCAATACCTGATTCATTTTTTTCCCAGCTTGTAAAGATATTTTCAATGGAAAGTTTTTGTTTTACAAATAGTTGTTCAGTAAAATTCTTTACAGAAAAATCGATAGAACCGACATCTACAGAAGTGACCTTCGATGATTTAAAACTTTTTATTACTGTTACGACATAAAATACACTTATAATCTTTCCTTTGCACAGTAGATTTTGCTTTCCAAGCTTGAGGAGAAAGTCCTGAACATTCAAAATGCAAGTTGGATTTACATGATTTGCAATCAAGAAAATTACAATTAGATGGTACTGCTGTATAACATTTAGAGTAATCCATCATGTTGTTAGAACAACTAACAAAAACAGAAGAAAATATATTATATAATGGACCAAAATTATGTCTTTATAAAATTAATCGTTGTCAGCAGTTACCAAAGACCATTACCCTTTAAACTGGTTTAACACATATTATAAGAAATTTAAGTAAAAAAAGATAGATGGAAAATGTATAGCGTCATTTATGATTAATCATAAACGAAAGTTTCTACCTTTAATACAGTAAATTAACTAACTTTATAGATTTAACTTATAAATTATTAAATTCAAAGGTACAAAAAAAAATATTTTTGTTCTTCACTGGTTTCGATATCGCCTCTAGTAAAGTGTTAGATTTAATTGATTTACGAGTATTTAATATTTAAGATGTAATTGAAATTGTTATAAAATAAGTTAATTCAAAATTTTATATTCGTAAAATAATCTTAGTAATACACTAGAATATTACATTAAACTAACAAAAGAATACAACTTGTAGACACAGCGAAGAGGTAACAAAACAGGTCCGTTCACTTCGACACTCCACTCAATAATTAAATAATAATAATAATGCCCCGACTAAATTCAACCCCACCGCCGTGTAATAACCTCTACATCCACGTACGGGGCGAGCAACAACGTGGTACTTCAGTACGTTCTCTTATTTCGGCCAACGGGGAAATGGTCTCGCTCAGGAGCTCCCTGTGGAGTAGGGATTGGCGATCCCGAGATGGTTGCGGTTGTGCTCCTCGGTCTCGCTCTTTGCAGCGCGGTGGGAGGCATGATCGTAACCTGTTTGCCAACGCTGGACAGAGTGCGAACGGGGATTGCCTATCCCTCTCCTCAGTTGTGAAGCCTGGTTGAGGGTGGGCTGTAGTGAACTTGCTCTGCCGATGTCTTGCGCCATCCAGCGTGAGTCAGTCGCTTCGGCCCTTGACAGGGCATTTCCCATGGGTAAGGGTATCAGAGCTCTTACTGCTACGTATGAGTCCTGGGATGACGGTATCGTGAGTCAGGCAGTACCTAACTCCCCACCCCAGGTTAAATTTGTGGGAGGCGGCTGACTAGGGGAACCCAGGCAGAATCTAGGATCCAGTGCGTTCTCAACTGTCTCTTCACCATTTCATTACAATTTTATTTTATTTTTTATGGCACAATCATCATTCACTTTATTTTTGGCAGAGGTTTCACATGAAAACCCTCGTATTGGAGACCTTTGGCTTCAGACCCGAAGTGAAGGAATAGTTTTGAAGCTAGTGACAATGAAGTTGGAATGAACTTTTCGACTGAAGAATTAACCAGCAGTATCAAAATATCTGTTTGTAGGAAGAAGTGATAGAGATTTTACAAAGATTAGTCCCTTTGTTCAACGTAATGTCCCTTTGTTTCGTAATTCAACGTGATATACGTTGAATTACAGAAGCTGCAAGAGTTCCGATTAAAGAAGTCAGAGAAACTAGTATTGGTTTGTTTGATGAAACAGTAAATGATTTACAGTACTTGCGGTTACTTAAAGATAAAAAGATGTTATGGACATTGAAATATCACCTCATAGTACTTTAAATACCTCGAAAGGAGTAGTCGTGTGCAGAGACTTATTAAACTGCATCAAAGACGAAATTGTAGAAGAACTTTACGATCAAGGAGTTCCAGCGTGTTGACGATTAAATACACGACGCAACGAGGAAGTAGTACCCTCCGCGTCACATATCTCATCTTTAATAAGGCCGAGATGTCCTGAAAAGATAAAGGCCGGTTTTCATCGATTGGAAGTGCGTCCATTTATACCGACTCCATTTCGATGCTTCGGCTGTCAAAGATTTGGACACACAGCCGTACAAGACAACAGGACAACACAAGACAACAGGTCTGCGCTTGTGGAAATCCATTAAATCCAGATGAACCCTGCAGAGATCTACTTGTCTACGTAAATTGTCATGGGCAACGTTTGGCTAGATCGCAAAACTGCCCAATGTTTAAAGAAGAGGAAGCCATTCAGAAAGTGAAAACTATACAGAAAATTAGCTACTTTGAGGCCACGAAAATAGTGGATAATAGATCCAAATAAATCAATGTACAAGACATCCCAGGTTTCAGCAGCTCCTGCAACTTCTCTGAAATCTAAACACGTTATATCTGAGTTAGCACCAACCTTAGGGAATATAGTTAAAAGTGATCATCAATGAGAAACTCAGAACTTGACCATTTATAGAAAGTAGCAAAGAATTTATTAAACCGGTACCAAAAGTTCAAGTTCAAGTAACAAAGGAGAAGATTTCTCAATCATCGCCCAATAACACAACAAAATAGAGTCAGGGAAAAAGGCAACAGTCTCATCCTAATTTGAGAGTTTGAGGTTCCAGATAGAAAAAGTTCCCTACTCAGGGAAATCAGAAAAACTATGAGTCAGTGACTGATCGTAAACTGTCTACCGCAGTAGACAGTTTAACGTAAACTGTTGTAAACTACTAAGGAGATCGCATATGAATTATTATGAATATTTATCAGCATTTCGAAGTATAATAATTTTTTTTTTGGGAATCACTAAGAAAGGTTTTTTTGAACATATGTGCTAATTAAATACTATGAAAAGATGTGTACTTTTCATAGTATTTAATTAGCACATATATATATATATAAACATACAAACACACATACACATACAAACGCGCGCACACACCCACACATATATTATATATATTTGCTTAAAATATATATAATGTGTGTGTATGTGTGTGTGTGTGTGTGTGTGTGTGTGCGAGCGTGCGCGCGTGCGCGTGTGTGATAATAGAGCAATGGTAGATCAAAAAAGATCTAATGCGTTATGGATTATACAAAAACTAATACAAGTTTTGAACTGATAAATACAATACACAGTATAATTACTGCTTGCTTAAGGGGTGTAGTAGTGAGGTCAACCCATTACTACAAACACACACAGTTTAATTATTTTCTTCAAAGTCGGTAGTTAGCTGTTTTTAAACCTACAGTGCTTTTATTAAATTTTAAACATATCTGTATGTTCAACATCAACAAAGCTAACATTTAGAAATTATCTCATAGAAACTGGATTTACATACAAAGATGCAAATTTTACATACCGCAACATGGATATTGTACAGAACTAGGTTAAAACCACGAACTCTACACACTTCTATGATATTAGATTTAAAAACTCAATAAACTTTACATAATCAACATATTATAAAATTATAGACAATTTACATTAATTATTCTATCTGTCCATACGCAAACGATTTTCCCAAGCTATTTAAGATGACCACTATTAATATTATTGTAACTTGCAACACCCAAAGCAAGAACTTGACAGTTAATCAGGAAAGATATTCTGAAAGCATGCTTTACGTATAGCAACTGAAGAAAGCAATAAATAATTTTAACATTCAGAAAAACTATAATAAAACTGATTAAGAACAATTAAATTTCGGTAATAAAAAAAAAAAAAAAAAAAAAAAAAAACGCTAATAACAAATAAAAAAGGATGACACTAAGTTGTAAAAACGTAAAATTATCACAAAGAAAATATTCAATCTTTAATTTTTATATCAGAAATAACATTAATAATATTGTTATTAATATTATTAATAACTTTCTGCCCTGGACAAACTCAAACCCATGTCCGTGCAAAACACATTCGGGGCAATGACATAGTACTTGCTTATGTCAGCCAATGAGACAATGGATTAGTTCAGGAGATTTCCTTGAAGTAAGGGATTTGTGGTCCTACCCTGGTTGCGGTTGTGCTTTCCGTGATCTCTTTCTTCAATGCTGGGCGGATTGGGAGTGCTCATACCTCTTCCGGGATGTGGAGCCGTGTTGAGAGTGGCCTCCTATGAGATTAACTCTGGCCAAAGTCTTGTGCTGCTCAATGTGAGTCAGTCAATTCGGTTCTTGGCAGGGATTGACCAATGGGTATGAGTATCGGAGCCTTTACTGCAATCTGTGAGCCCTGGGATGTCGGTATCGTGGAACAGGTATGTCTGACTTCACAGCCGGGTTAAATCTGTGGGAGGCGGCTGACTGGGAGGAACGCAGGCATGCCCCAGATCAATGATTTGGGGCACGCACAAGCGTCTCTCCATCCGTAGCTCACGACATATTGACTCAACGTGACACATTGTTGTTAATTGGACGAAATTTATTGTTGATAGTAGAATTCCAGTCATTCACCCCCCATCATGAACTACCCACTTTAAAAAACAGATAAGATCGTTCGAAACAAAGCGATTAGTGAAAGGAGGCTGTAAACAATATTCTTTTGCCGTATTATCAGCGCGGTCAATTTGTCTGAAATTCCATTACAGCTGACGATCCAGCAGAAGCTCGTGGTTGTATTACATTGAGTTATTTGAGAAATAACACATTGAATCTCACAAACAATACTGTATCTAGAGTACATGCCACTAATCGCCTGTGAGGCACTCATGGAATTTGAGCAGTCAAGTACGTGTTGAAATGTTATGGTTAATTATATTTAAGGTCTTATAACAGCATACAGTTTCGCAACGAAAATACTGACGATGCTGAGAAGACACAATATGTAAACTCTAATGCCAACAACAAAAGCACAAAAAAAAGTTTTTAGAGTTTTTGGCATAAGCTATAGCATCAGGATTCACGTTTATAAATTATATAATTTTTCTGGTAATTTAATCGGATTTTTTTCTTCTTATAATAAAAAAGATTACAGTAGTATTTACTTGGAAAGTACTCCAAGCGGGGTAAAACATGGAGCAACAGTGAGAACTGGAGGAAATTGTATATTCAGAATTAAGAAAAGGCGCTGAGCTCTGACTCTTAGCGGAGCATAAATGTTGGTCGTTCTTTAAATCGATTAATAAACTGATTGGAGATTACAGCATCAATGATAGGATGTTTTGGTTGCGCTTTAATGTCACATAGGAGCACATCATTTGGTTCTGTCTATTCTAAAGAGATGACTCACTACTGTCCACTAGTAGGCTTACTACGGGCTTAAGGGAAACACATGTGTAACAAGAGACATAAATCAGTGATGATCATTATATCGAGTATCTTTTGAGGGACGAATAGCCACGCATTTATAGTCTTACTGAAACGGGTCAAAGCTCGGTCAAAGCGCAACATTCATAATTCATCAGCTTTTCAAGTATTTGATAGAACTCTCAAATTGTCTAACATATTTAAAAACTTACTTTTAAATGTGTTTATACAGCTCCTTTAAATTTGTTACCAACGAAGCCGTTGGTCAAATCACAATCCATAAAATCTAACCTACGTGCATGTTTCAACTGGTTCACCATGAAGAAACCGTTGAGGGTCAACATGTTCCCTCCAGCGTGAAAATCAGAGGCATTTCGTTTTTTTGGGAGATAACGGGAATCCAGTCGCTTTACGTCACAATGCTAAGTCGTTATTGTCTTTTGGAG
This sequence comes from Zanna intricata, assembly GCA_010016005.3. Taxonomy (NCBI): domain Eukaryota; kingdom Metazoa; phylum Arthropoda; class Insecta; order Hemiptera; family Fulgoridae; genus Zanna; species Zanna intricata. The sequence goes on along the minus strand of JAAAKQ030472432.1, from coordinate 25,503 downwards.
CAATCTATTACCAGTAGCTAAAAAAGTAAATGATACGTGAATTGAAAAATCATTTACAAATAAAGAATATATAACGAATTTTCGCACGCAGTTTGTTATCGTATTTATGGTTACGGCAAACAAAGTCATATTTGGACATGTTCATGTCACTTTAGGGCACTTAGGACTTCATCTGGTATTCTGTTTAATCAAAAATTTCGGATAACGTCGTTCCAACTCGAACTCGAAAGTAATCTCTATTGAGGAGACTCCTGATAGATGCAAGTAAATGTCCTTGTATACCTCATTCATGCAATTTATTTAGAATTTTCCTCCAAGCCGTGCTACATGATTGAATATAGCAAAAATAAAGCAATGGAAGTTGGTGAAATAGAATGGCATTTTGAATGACACATCCAGAAGCAACTATGTGATCGATAGACAATCTACCTTGGCGGAAACCGCCATTGAACAGGGTACTGGTTACGTAGATAGGAATGCTAAAAAATAAACTATTATTAATATTATTATTACTGTTGGCACGGACTGGACTCGTGAGCTCTATATAGGAAACACAATTATGTTCGGTCATCCAGGCTATATGGAGGCCATTCCCGATATTTTCTTGCCGAAGTACTGGTCATGATCGTTCAGTACTTGAGTGTTCCCGAGGACTACACCGGTAGCGATCACCAATATATCTCGTTTAGTATCCTAAATTGTGTATGGAAGCGCCCAGGGCCACCACGGCGGCTGTAAAGATACTACGTCAATAAAATCGACCAGAAGAGATCCAAAGGAAAGATCTCCTCAGAAGTGGTAGCCTCTGAAAACATCACAATGGGGGGGGGACGCTTGCGCTGAAGCATCAGCGTCCCCCTCTGGTAAAGGCTTATTCCTCTGGTCAGACCAGGGACGGTGCGGGAGCATTTAGAGGTGGAGTTCTAAGTGATCCAATTTTTTACGAGTCACGGATACTTTCGCGCTTATCCCAATGACAGAGGAAAAGCGCCGTGTCTCGACTGCCTGTATTTCCCCGGTGTACGGGATGACGCCGAGCACACCCTTTTAAAATGTGCTTGGTCTGATCAAAGGAAACCACAGGTGAATCTCGGAACACTGATTCCCCGCAACGTGGTTGCGATGAACCTCAGTGACCTGAAAACTGGGAGAGTATGGCCCGATTAGTTGGCAGCATTCTCAGACCAAGAAGACGTATAGATATTTTCTGGTAGAAAGGCTTTAGTCGGTAGTCGGCTGATGGCGTTTGGATAATACCACCAATCGCCGGTGTCGGAGGAGGAACCCGACACTGCGCGTAAATGCATTTCCATCTCCCTCCCCGCCAAAAAAAATTTTATCATTATTATTATTATAAATATTTCTTTATAATTAGCATCCCAGATAATTTAAATTATTATTTAATAACAATCACTATAATTAATAATTTTAGTTTTTTTACTTTTTAAAAATATTTTTATAATTATATTTTGTATAATTAGGAACCCAGATTTTTATATTATCTTACTTTGTTGCAATTTTTATGCTTATTTTTCCTACATATTTTCAATAATTCTTCTAGTGTTTTTTTATTTTTTTAAAATTACAAGTTACGCATTTTTAAGTAGAAGTTACACGTATCTCTTGTAGTGTAATATTCACAGTAAAGTTGGTTTCATGTTAAGGTAGGGTCGAATAAATTATTGTAATGAAAATTATCCCTTTGACTTAAGTTGGAATCGAGATTAAATTGTAAATTCTGGACATTACGGATGGATGTCATTGACCATAATACCGAAAGTTTACTGTAAAAGGATGTATATATTTTTTTACAATGGTGATTAATATGTAGTGAATAACTATGTAATTTATGTCACATGTAAATTTTGCTGAAACATATAATGCTGCGTTTATATCTTTCGTTCTACTTTGAAGATTAACATTACAGAGAAAATCTAGTCAGCTTATGAAAATTACTTAATAGTACGTTTTTTAAGGAATGATTATCAAAAGATTTTTTAAGTTTTGAAAGTGTGAGGTTAGAGTATTTAATGATATTAAGAATTAATATTAAAAATATGATGGTAAAATTTTTATTATCTATTTAAAGTCTTCAATTTGGAAATATGAGAGAAACTGTGAGTGAAGAAGAATATCAACAGGTCAATTTTCTCGAAACTGAAATTTAGTATGGTTGTAGTAGCCCTTAAGATATGGAGGGTATTATGCGATAGATTTTAGAAGACTATACAAATAACTGTTCAAATATTTTTCAAGGAAAAAATACGTTAAAATTTCTTTTTAACTATCCTGCATTTTCATTTTATTTTGTTTGCTAATCTTTAAATCTCATTACATTTATTACGTCTTGTGTCCTCAGTTGTTCGTTTTATACACCTTAATGTCCTCAAAATGTATGATCTACGTTTCCTTTTAGAATCATTTTAATTATACCTGGTTATGTCATATTATCTAACATACAAACTTTATCAACCCCCTAGTGAACGAGAAGGTCTGGCCAACCCTGGTTATAGAAACAGCTGGTTAATCCTGGTCTGTTTAACAAGAAAGAAAAAAGTACATACAACCAGATATTCACCGACGTATATATAAAAACCTGTACTTCTTGATATTACTTTGATAACAATTACTTTATACGGCAAGACATTGTAGATTAAACTTTCATAGAATAACACAAATTTTAAGTAATTTTTGAAAAAGTGGCGAATTTTTAATTTTTTTAAGCAAAAAATCTACAAAGAATTCTGTCAATAATATAGTTAAAAAGTTTTTAAGCATGAAAAAAAATTCTTCAAAAAATTCTTGTCATTTATGTGTAGCGGGCATTAAAAATGTATCGAATCTTCTTACGTACATATCGGATCGAAATGAAATTTTTAACAGTAGTAAGCAGTTTATTTAAAAAAATATGTTAGTTTTTTTTATAACTTATGAAAATAGATAATTAACAAACCTGTCTAAAACAGACCTTCCCTAAAACGGAAAACTGTTGAAACGGAAATTTTTTTTATCTAAACATAACTATGTACTGTATTTGGTCAACGGATATTTGCACAAGCGACATCCCTTTTTTTCCTATTTAACATCTACGCAACATCTGGAACCACCGTTGACATGTCATCAGCCGCTGCGCATTGTCGTAGCAGCAGATTAACCTACCACCTTCCCCCCCTAATCTTGAGTCCAATAATTGGACCTCCCATCGGGGTCCTGTCTCATCGAGACATCCCGATCCTCTGTTTGTGGAGTGCCGAAATGCCCCTCCTATGAAAAGCCTCCCTCCCCGTCCTCATATCCTTACCGAGGGCTAGGTGTGCATTCCGCACACCCACCCCCTTCCACAGTGTGCGACCCTCACATACTTCGAGGTGCCCCCATGCGTTATCAGAAGTACCCCGATCCAGAACACTCTTGCATGTGTCCCGGACCAGGGAATTCTCAGTAATTGGGCCACCTCCCTGGCCCTATACGTCGCCACGGTTCACCGCCTGGGCGTGCAACTCGTTTCTTCACGCCTCCTGTTATATATATATTTTTTTAAAGTGACGTCCTGTTCTTTCCTTACTGTCATTTTGTATCGTACAATGCCATCATGTATGTTACAAACCCGACTTTGTCCGTGATTTGCCATCGATAACTCACACCTGATATCAAAGTGTACATTGCATGCTGATTTTCGGCGGATTAGTTATCAGGTTCTTTTTGTTAGTCACAACATCCTTTCCGTTTTTGTGAAAATTACTCACACTCGGTTGTTTATCTAAGTCAGTACGATTTTGCATCGAGAACGTAATATGTATAAGTGTAAACAGTAAGCCCTGAAATAGTTGAAGTTTGTTATTTCATTCTACCGTTCATAAACATTTCCAGTTCTTTCTCTTAAAAAAAGTTCTCTTTCGAGTTTAGTGTCTACTTCTATTAGTTTTGCGTCTAGTGTCTTTATTTATTTATTTATCTTATTTATTCGTTTATGTTATTTCTTTTATTTCAATATGACGATAACCAAAACGCTATCTTTAAGTGAAAAGGTTAAAGTACTTGAAGCTCACGAAAAAGAAAAAATCACTGAAGCAATTCGTTGATAAATTTAAGTTTGATAAAACAAAGATTAATAACATTTTAAAATATAAAGATAAAAATGTGAGGGCCTGGATGGCGGGAAGTTTTTGACTAGTAAAGGGAAAGAAAATAACGGGAAATGAAGAAGTAAACAGTGCAGTGTGGGTGTGGGTTGTGCATTCAAGAGCTAATGGAATTCCAATTTCTGGACCTGTCATTCAAACCTGAAGTAGCTGAAAAATTAAGACAAGGAATTTGAAGCTTCTAATAGCTGCCTTGAAAGCTATAAATTTTGACATAACATTGTTTGGAATAGTGTGTTATGATGCTTCGTATGTAAAAATGTAAACTGTTGACGATTGGAAGCAAAAGATCACTACTGTTCTTTAATGGTATAATGTAAAAAAAGATTTTTAATGGAGATGAAATGGGGTTGTTGTTGAGGATGATTTCAAAGAAAAAATTGGCTGAACGCGATGGCAAATGCATTAGAGGAAAATGTTTAAATAACGCTTAACATCTTTAATTTGTGAAAAATGGCTGGGTTGTATGAATTCAGTCTGAAAATTAAAAATCAAAGAGAGATGTGGTCCTATTTTTGGATAATGTAACTCGTCATAATGCATCCGCATGTAAGTCTATCTAATGTAAATCTTAATTGGCTTTCGGCAAACACTACATCATTCACGCAATTAATGGATCAGGGCATCATTAAGACTTTTAAATGCTTGTAATTTTTCCTTCAACTGCTGGCATCAAAAATTGACTACGTTTCAAATGTTTCTGAACTGATGAAGAAAATTCAATTTTTCTTTTCAAAACGAATTTTTTTTTAGTATAGAGAATTGAAATAGCTAATTAAGAAAAATACATTTTTGATGTTACAAGTGACAATTATTTAATACAGTAAGTTTATGAATAACTGTTAACAGCTCTCTTAAGAGTGTTAACACACAGTTAACAGCTAGGTGTTATTGTATACCGATTGATCACTGGGTATATTTTGAAATTTATATTTAGTTTGTGTTCTTGTGTATCATTAAATGGTATGTAAGAGACGAGTAACAGTAAAATAAATAACTGTATAAATAAATAATTCAATGAAAGTTAGAAAAATAAATAAACTAGAATACATCGAATTCACTGCACATCATGTTATATATTCGTATACAGAACACAGCAGAAATAGTAATGAGTACAACGCAATATCTAGTGTAATCAGGTCGAAATTAAGATTACAAAGACTGTTTTGTTCTCTGTACTTTAGCATGATCATGTAATCCAGAAGAAAACATTTTGATGTAATTTTAAAATTTTAAAATGATGTATATTTAAATAAAGATTCTTTTTATATGTATGAGAGTAAATTTTTATAATTTTTAATGTATGGAATATATATGTTTAAATAAACGAATTTCTAAAATGCGTGCGCGCTTACACACACATAATCATCTACCTTACTCTTTAATTAATGAAAATTAGAGATTTTATAGATAATTAACAATCGTAATTCCTAAAAGAGGTCAGCAGCTCTTTTGTCATTTGTAAAGGATGTAGGTCAGGAGGACTCAATCAATTTTCTGAAAGCAATGGAAAATTACGGCTATTTTTTTCCAAGAAAATGCAGCTCTCTGTATTTTAATTTAAAAATGATAGAGGCGCCTTCCTTGGTAAATATTTTGGGTGTATACTAGTCCTCCTTTCGGATCTCTGAGTGGCGCTTACAAGGAAGGGATCACCAGAAAATTATAAAATAACATTCTATGAGTTGGAGAGTGGAATTTTAGATGTTTAAAAAAGGCTAGTAGGTCAGAAATCTAAAGAGGGAAATGGATAGTTTAAATGTAGATGTTAACTAATGTGGATGTTAGATGTAGTAGAAATTAGTGAAGTACAGCGGGAAGAGGAAAACTATTTCTGGTCAGGTATTTTAAAATAATTAACTCGAGAAATATAAAGGGCAAGCAGGAGTAGGTTTCGTAATAGACATGAAGATAGAGAACAGAGTAGAATATTTCAAAATGTTTAGCATTAAAATCATTGTAATAATAATCATAAAAACAATAATCAATGTTAAAATAAGCCGACAACGATTGTTACCGTCTATATGCCTACAAGTGCTCATGATGATGATGATGAGGTAGCATTTGTTCGGAGAAATTGACGCAGCAATTTAACACCTAAAAGCGGATGAAAATTTAATAATAGTTGGAAATTGGAATGCAAGCATCGGAAAAGGCAAGGAAGGAAACATCGTACATGATTACAGCTGGGCAAAAGGAATGAAAGAGGGGACCGATTTATTGAGTTTTTAACGAAGCATTATTTAGTAATTGCCAACACCCAGTTCAAAAATCGTAATAGAAAAATATACACCAAAATAGCTTGGTGATACTCTAAGGTATCAGGGATAAGATAAGGTATAAGGTACATCTAAGGTATAGATGATATAATCTATCATGGTTAAACAAAGACTTAGAAACCACTCCTCGACTGCAAAGCATATCCTGGAGCAGACATTGATGGTGAAAATAATCTACTGGTAACGAAATGTAGATTGGGGTTTGAAAACGTGATGAAAGGTGTCAGACGTATCGGTGGAATTTAGAGAAACTTTAGAAAAAAGAGGTAAAGACGATTTATGAGGAGAACATCTCAAGAGGTCTAAGTAAAAACGATAAGGCAGAAAATATAGAAGAAGAATGGAAGAATGTTAAACAGGAAATTTTTAAATCAGCAGAAGCAAGCTTAGGCGGAACAAAGAGAACTGGTAAAAAACCTTGGATTTCACAGCATATATTGCAGCTAATTGATGAACGGAGAAATTATAAGAATGCTAGTGATGAAGAAGGTAAAAAAAACAATCGGCAGTTAAGAAATACTATAAACAGAAAGTGAAAATTAACGAAAGAAAGGTTGATTAAACAAAGGTGTTCAAAAGTGGAAAGAGAAATGATTATTGGTTAAATAGACGGAACATACAGAAAAGATAAGGAGAATTTCCGTAGTGCATGAATTAAAATTTAATAATGTATTAAATAGAGATGGTCCGCCGATTTATAAAACGAAAGTAAAGATCGATAGGTGGGTGGGATGTATTGAAGAGTTATACGGAGGAAATGAATTAGAGACTGCAAGAAGAGGATGTCGAAGAGGATGAAAAGGGAGATACAATACTGATATCTAAATTTAATAGAGCATAAAAATATATGAATGGTAGAAAGGTTCCTGGGGTAGACGGGATATCAGCAAAATTACTGCACAGTACTGGTGAGGAAACAAGATAATACAATCTGGTGTGTAATATTTACGAAAAAGAAGAATTTTCGTCAGACTTCAGAAGAATGCTATTGACTTGATACCGAAGAAAAAGGAGCAGATAAATGTGAAGAATACATAACAATTAGCTCAACTACCCATGCAGCAAAAATCTTAAATAGAATTCTGTACAGAAGAATTGAGAGGAGAGTGGAAGAAGTGTTAGGAGGAAGATCAATTTGGTTAAAGAAAAGTGTAGGGACCAGGAAAGCAATTTTAGTGCTTAGATTAATAATAGAAGGATAATTAAAGAAAAACAAACATACGTACAGAACATTTAGACTTAGAAAAGGAGCATTTAGACTTAAAAAAGGCATTGGATAACGAATACTGGAATAAAATGTTTAGTATTTTAAAAAATTTCGGGTTCAAGTATGGAACCCACCAAGCTGGTCTAATGGTTAACGCGACATCGCAAATCAGTTGATTTCGAAGTCGAGAGTTCTAAGGTTCAAATCCTAGTAAAGGTAGTTATTTTTATACTGATTTGAATAGTAAATCGTCGATACCGGTGTTCTTTGGTAGTTGGGTTTCAATTTACCACACTTTTCAGGAGTGTTCGAGCAGAGACTGTACTGATGATATGTCTGAATGTGTCATTCACATTCATACATATCATCCTCATTCATCCTCTGAAGTAATACCTTACGGAGTTTCCGGAGGCTAAACATAAAAAGAAAAAAAAGAAGGATTCAAGTATGGAGATAGAAGAACAATTGCTTACATTTACAGGAACCAAACTGCAATAGTAATAATCGAAGAACATAAGAAAGAAGTCGTAATAAAAAAAGGAGTGCGACAAGGATGTTCCCTACTCCCGTTACTTTTTAATCTTTATATAGAACTATCAGTTAATGATATTAAATAACAATTTAGATCCGGAGTAATAGTACAAGGTGAAAAGATAAAGATGCTACGACTTGCTTATGATGTAGTAATTGCAGCTGAGAGTAAAAAATATTTAGAAGAAACAATGGCATGCATGAAATCCTACGGAAGAATTCACCGCATGAAAATAAACAAGAATAAAACGAAAGTAATGAAATGTAATAGAAATAATGTAGATGGACTACTAAATATAAAAATAGGAAGAGAAAAGATTATGGAGGTAAAAGAATTTTGTTAGTTGAGAAGTAGAATTTCTAAAGAGAGACGAAGCAGGAGCGATATAAAATATCGAATAGCACAGACGAAACGAGTAAGAAATATAATTATATCAAAAATAATATAAAAATCTTAACATAGCTTATATCAAAAATAAATTTAAAAATCAGGAAAACATTTCTGAAAGTATTTGTTTGGAGCGTAGCTTTTTATGAAAGTAAAACTTGGACGATCAGAATACCTGAGAAGAAAAAATTAGCAGTTTTTGAAATGTGGTGGTAGAGGAGAATGTTAAAAATGAGATGGGTGCATAAATTGTCAAGTGAAGAAGTGTTGCGGCAAATTGATGAAGAATGAAGCATTTAAACAATGTAGTTAAAAGAAGAGATAAACTTAGAGCCCATATACGAGTATTAAGGTATTCTGGAATAGTCGCTTAGTTATTGAAGGGAAGGTACATGGGAAAAATTGTCAGGCAGGCAACGTTTGGAATATGTAAAACAAGTTGTTAGGGATCTAGAATGTAGGAGTATACTGAAATGAAACGATTAGCTCTAGATAGGGAATCAAGTGCCATGTAGCTTGCAGAACTGCATAAAACCAGTCAAATGACTAAAGACAAAAAAAAAATTATAAAAAATTAATTTGAGTAGTAGAGTGTATAACTTCATAAAGTCAAAGAGAAATTTATATAAATCAGGAGGGAATACATAAATATTATGTTCAGAAGATATTAATTATTATAACTTACAATTCAAAAAATTTGTACCGTAAAAAGTATAAACCAAATTCTTTCCCTTTTAGAATGAAAATGTGGAAAAACTGAATTAGGATTCCTCCTTAGGGACACAATTGAATACGTTTAAAAAGATTCTCTAGAGTAACGTGCGGAAAAATAGGTTTGGTAGAATCCCGGCGGGAATTTAGGGTAGGTTGTAGAGAAGTATCCGGCTTTATGTTACACACACATACATACATAGGCGCACGCGCGCGTACAGACGTACACACTCATTCAAAGTGAACGTAGTCTTATCATAATAAATGTCTGAGCAATATTATAAGTACATCTATGTAATAGAGGACATTTGTACACATGTAAAAATTCAGTTAGCAAGCAGAATCTATAAAATTTTTTTTGGATAAAGTGTTTCTTTATATTTTACATAAGCATGGATATTCAAAATTTGTAGGTTTAACTCAAAATAAATATTAAATTAGATTTCAATTTAGATTTCAAATTGACTTTAAATTTATCATGAAATAATAAAATGATAATAAATTTCTAAACATTAATAAAAAGGAAGCTTATTTAGAGCGATTTACGATAAGATTTTGCAAGCAGTAAATAGTTTTAACTTAAAAGATAAAAAAATTTTTCATTAATTAATTGTTGAAGTAACAATAAATTTACCTAATTTTTTTGAAAGAGGAAGTATTACAAACCAGGAATTCTCTAATTTAATATTATTTTATTATTTAATATTATTATATAATTTATAATACAGAAAAATATATTTCATTGAGTGAATAATTAAACTATTCAAGTAGAGAAAAATGTAATACGATAAAAGCTTGCTACAATATTTCAGGGGTTTCATACGCTGCATGCAAATTAAGAGTGACCCGGATCCGTCCATAAATCATCAATCAAAACGGACGAGTAGACTTAATTTTTGAAGTTTTAATCAAAATCTGATCACTTCTAAATGTAAATCGTTTCACTTATTTTTTATACTCGTGGCGTGATTATGAAGTGGCTTGATGAAGCATCCCTTTAAATTTTATACATTAAAATTGCAAAACGATTAATTGAACTTACTGGAAAGTTTTAGTTAAAACAAACAAATAACAAGGATAAGTTAGATTCCTGTTGTAAAGCGTTTGAGTTAAATAAAAAAAAAAACTACTTATAGCCTGATATAAATTTATTAAGCACCATAATAAATAGTAACGCAGATGCGTAGTTTATGAAATTATTTTATATAAAATAAATCTCTGATGTCACTGAAAACAATTTGTTGGATAATATTTACAGATTACAACGTAGTACTGTTAAACTCAGATATTTGTCAAATTGTACTAAAGATTGAAATTTTCTTAAATAAAAATAAGAGATATGAGACAAAATATTGATATCCTGTTTAATATTGTTCCGTGCTCGCGGTTCGACGAGTATATAGAAAGACAGCACACCAAAGAATTTCTTTCAGATACAATTCATTACTATAAAATATTTAAAGTAAATAAGAATAATAATAGGAGTATAATATATAAAATAGTAGTTCAAATTAAAAACAGAATTGATTTAATAACAAAATTAAAACCTAAAATACAAATTATAAATACCAAAATATAGTCCAATTAATTAAAATTTTTATTATGAATAATGGAAACTAATATTGGATTAACAATAACATAAGAGAAGAATCTACAATTCATACAACTGCAATTCATTACAATACATTGCTACATTTCATACAATTACATACTTTCTGCAAATATGATTTGCTTTTACTGTTAACAAAAAAACTGCGCTACACGTATGAATGAATAGAATACTGTCACTTTCACTCTTGTTCACTAATAACTCGCTAAACAGCTTCTTGTTTTCAGCCACCGTCCAAAATGGAATACCCGTGAAGCACTGCTCACTCGTTGTTATCGGACAATTACGGGTTATCGCTTTTATTGCAACTGCACAGAACTCGACCTTGAAAAACTACTAATCATCTCTCCTCTGGTCCCCGGCAGTATTTTTACCTCCTAGTCTGCAGAACCAGTACTTAAACATCCTTTTGATTGTTCATGCGTACTAATTTTTATTGTTCGAGCCTTTTACACTTTTCTATAAACCCTGTTCTAGAAAGGCTCCCTTTGCAATTCCTTCTACATTCTTTTTTTCTTTATTTCTCTCTCTCTCTCTCTCTCTTCTTTTTGCAAACTTCTTTACCCGTTATACTGCTTCTTCCATAAAGCTGTTCGTCCCAAACAGCCTTTTCATAAGACGCCAGGCAATCCAGATAAATGACAATCTTCTTCATTCTTCACTGCGCTAAATTCTGTTGACTATTTCAATGATTCTGCTCAAACGTTGTAAGGTCCTTCCGAATAGGTTTGAAGTTTGGGACATTTTTCGATTTTCTTCCTTGGACAAAAGAGCCAGCACGATCTCCTTCTTGAAACCCATATGAATTTGCCTGTAGGATGTATCGCTTTCATGCGGTCACTGGCCATCTTCAAATGTTGTCAGGCATAATGATTTATTTCTGTTATGTGATAACCAATTCTGTTGCTTACTGTATTGAAGGTTGCTATTTCTCAGGTGTTGAATTGAAGAGTAAATCACATGGTAGCCTCAGCTCTCTTCCGAAAATCACCTTGGCGGGTGTAATATCGATGGTTTCATGCACAGCTGCACTGTAAGCCATTAGAAAGAGAGGAAACAAGGAACTACCTTGTCACAATCGCAATGATTACCCGAGATGACTTTTCTTAGGTACTCCTTTACAGTTCTGATAGATGACGTTCTACCATGACATCGGACTGTGAATGAAGGGATTTAGTTTTTCTTTTTCGTTCACCAAAACACTGGAACATCTCTTGCAAAAGACGAAATTAAAAGTTCCGTCCTTGATCAAAATCGACAGAAGGATTCATTCATCGCAGAGTCTATTACCGATGATGCTTCTTGGTTTGGTAAAGCGTAAATTTCAGGCCATTTAGTGAAGTAATCCGTGGTTACTAGCAGATACTTTCCTCGGTAACCGGGAAAGGTCCAGTAATATCTTTGGCGATGCGATTGAATGGTGGTTCCCATTGTATTGTTAAATGTGGTCTTAGCTCTGCAGTCTGGCTCCTCGACTAGCCATACACGAGTTACACAGCTTGCAAAAATTTTCAACGTCGTTCCGTAAATAGAGTGACTAGTAGTAGCGTTGTCGCATCTTGTCCTACGTTTTATTGATGCCTAAGTGAACAGTTGACATTCCCCAGCGAATTTCTTCCAGAACCTCCTGTTACTATTTTGAAGAACACGTTGTAGAATGTACCGTTTTCCATCGGTGGACAGCCATTCCGGTAGAGTATGTCATCCTTCACTAACAGAAAATTTCATGTGCCCAATAACTAATTAAAAACACTAAACTAAAAGAACAGAGAAAGAATTAGGCTATAATGAAGGTAATAAAACCAAGAAACCATGAGTAACAACAGAAATATATTTTTTTAATTTAGTAATGTATTTTAAGCTTAACGTACAATTTATAATATCTAAACAAATAAATATGCTCCAATTTTTTTATCTTTTAAAGGAAAACTTATAATAAGTATTAAAAGCATTATAGTAATCGAGCGTTGGAAGATTGTTTTTATCATCTAAACTTCCAAGTGCGTTACAATACAACAATGTATCACTTAAAAATCGATTTCATCACCTGCACAATGAGATAGGGTAGATAATAAAAAGTACTTGTGGAGAAAAATGTAACTATTAAAATTAAAAAAAATTATGTAAGGAAGGGAGAGAATTAATAAAAGTTGGTGTGAATTAACTGATACTACTGTGACTAGATAATGTCATGTTACAGCACTTCCTTAGAATTAAGAATCTCAATGTCTCATTGGCTGACTGTCCTGTAAAATTTGAATTCCTATGTTGACCTGTAATTCGCAGAAAATTTCATGAGATTCTCTGAAAGCAAATCTAGGTTTATAAAAGTAAACTCTTGCTATTCTTTAACAGTGAAATTAATTTTTAAATCGTATTTTAATAGAAGCCATGAAATTTTGTTCTATTTCACAATTTTTGAGAGGTGAATTTTTTAACTACCGGGATAGGAAAGAACCGCTTTAGAGAAGGTATAAGGTATAAGTATAAGGTACCGATATTCAGGACATCCGGCACTCTGAGTACAAATTAATTTGTCTGTATTATGTGGATCACATTTTTCACACCCAAGTTAGTTGTCTTACGTCCGAGTTTCTGAATTCAGGATTTTTTAATTTATATTATTTATTATTACATAATAAAATTAGTAATAGAACACCAAGCCAAAAATTAGTAATAGAACACATTCTTATATTGCAGTGAAAATTTTTGAGTGTAAATAATTTATCTTTTTAATTGATTGCTTTAGTTATTTTTTCAAACTGTTTTCTGAAGTATAGCTCTTGAAGGAAATGATTTTAAACTGTCGTTCATAACGTCTGAAATAATGAGAAAATTGAATTCTGTATTATGACAGAAGTGTAAAATGTGTCACACACCGTATAAATTTTAGTAAACATTTTTAGAACTAACTTCTATCTTTCTGAGCGTGTGCATGAGAAACAGCATTAAATAATTATGATTGAATTATGCACTCAAAATAATATTAAATAAAATTATCTCTGACACGATAATAATTTATCTCATTATTTATCTTTAACAAATTGCATCAGATAACTCTTACATTTTTCAAATATACCCACTATCTCAGTCTTAATAATTTTTTTTTTTTTTTTTAGAAAACTAGTAAAAAGAATTGTGAATGTATTGAATAACATTTGATATGTCTACGTTAACTTAAGATATACTGAATAAAAAAAAACTAATTAGTTATATAAAAAGAAAATCTCATCACAATTCTTTTGGAATTATCTAGTATAACATTAACAGGAGTCAGTTAAAAACATAATCTCGATTCTTTATCATGTAGAATAAACAGTGGTGTGCTATACGCTATTTTTGAAATGAATATTTTCATAATACATCATTCTTTCCAAAGTTCATGATGCTTATTTTTTTATTTGTACTATATGAAGTGGATCCCCTTGGTATTAAAAAACAAATTTTTTGAAGTCTTAACCAAAATAGATAGATATCCATTACCACCCGTGAATAACGAGCTCGCTTGTAACGAGAACTTGGTTTTAACTAGCAAAATTCCGGGAATTATTTGATTTTCTATTTCATTAATAATAAACTAACTTACTGTTAGCAAGGTATCGACGCATCATAACTTGGTTATTACGAGCATTTTCATTTTTTAAAATACTGTAATTCAAAAAAGTTAAATAACAACCAAATAATCTCAACGCAACTGAAATTCCATTACTTCATTTAACGAAATATACATTTGCGATTTATACGTAAAGATTGTGACATTTTATGTTGGTCTGTTCAGGTCAGGTATGAAGGGTGAACAAGAGGTTTGTAACAGGACGTGGTACAGTATGTACAGTAAAAGTTCCATTGAGATATCACAAAGACTGGTAGTAACTTTAATTACTTGGGCTTTTCTGTTTGCAAAATCTCAGATTGGGGGCAAAAAATGATCCAAAACCAATGGCCAATATCGCCCAACAGGTTCATCGAGCTCTGTAGTTCGTTTATTTTAAACGATTTAAGTTAAAGTTTGAAGAGGGGCGAAGTTAAAGATAAATTTTACATGTCCTACTCACACTGGTAAATTAAGTATTCATAATTTTAGTTTAGCTTATTAGTGATAATTTTTTACTTAGTCATAATTTTCAGTTTAAAAATAGAGTATTGTACCGTAAAATCAGTTAAACAGAGAGTATTGTGATCGTTAAAGTGATCGTTCGGATACTCAATAGCCAAATACTGTACAGTACAATAATGATGTAGTCATGTCAGGGAATGCGTTTTCATTATAGCGTTTCTTGCTAAAAAAACAAAAAAAACTGTGTTTTAAAAAATGTACTGTAACTCCGGTTCATGAGTAATGAACGATGCCGGCCGTGAAAAGAAACAACTGTCCTTCCGTGAGTGATAAAATCCAAATTATCCAAGAACTGGAAAGAGGCCTATCAAATTCAGATGTCTGCAAAAATGATGAACTTTCTTCATCAACAGTTTCAACAGTATAGAAGAGTCGCAAGAAACTTATGAGTGCTTTTGAAAAATATCACACGCAAGCATAAAACTCAGATTTATCATGTGACAAAGACGACTTAGCTGAAACTGAAAAAGAAGATGGATCTACTAGTCTCCCAGTGGTATCAGTGACTGACGCCAAAAAATGTTTTAAAAATTTAACGGAGTTTAATGAGATTAACAATGTAAGTAATGAATTTGTGCAATACTTGAATAAACTACAAAACCGTTTTAATGATTATAGACATAAGATTATTAAACAAACAAGAATAAACGATTATTTTAAGGCTAACTTGTTTGAATGCGCAATTAAGTTATGACGTACTCTGTTAGAATGAAGAAAAATAGATTAGAATGATTTTTTAGATTTGGTAAATACTGGTTGTACGTAAAAACGTGTGGCATCGAAATTTTTGTGTTGTGTTCATTTATTACTTTCTCGATAATTTTGTAAAGTTTTACGGAACGCTTATTATCATTTTTTTTCCTATTTCATTGAACGCTAACAGTTTTGGTTAACAGCAAAACGAATTAGCATCCAAAAATTGTATTACATCTAAATTTTATTTGTTAGTCTATAATACACAACATATCGATATTTTATTTTAAAACAGCATGTTACACAGTTTATTTTTTATATTACATAATAGATAATGCCGGCGTAAAAATTTACGGTTGCGAGCTGGCAACTCAGAAGTACCTAGCTGTAACGTTTGTAATGTTTGATAGGTCCCTTGAATCTCGTTATAGCCAAGTTTTACTATATTTCAGAGACAATCATACTTGTAGCCTATCTTCATAATCAGTTGCATTTAATTTCCTATTAATGAAAATAGTTTTTAAAAATTTGTCCACCGACAATGCATCCTCATATTTTAATATTAGGTAGACATGGCTGTAATAATGTTTGAATGCTATAATAATTATAATCGCGTTTAATGAAGAACTTGAACCTAATCTCAAACAATAAATTATTTAATAAATTAGGATTCAATAAATTCTATTTAAATTCTACTTAGCGTATGTAACTTATAGTTGAATAAACTTCAAGTTTCACATCGTTACCTATTCTTTGATGGACTGAATTATTCTTAAAACATTATATATACATAACGATTTGGAAAAATTACTATTGAACAACTCAAATTTCACATGTACACTGTTCAGCAAAGCAACTAAATTAACATTCTAAAAGAACTTTTTTCCCTGATTTCAAAAATTTTCTTAATATTTTTCTATCTCCGTTTTGATGTTATGTCCTACTTATCATTACATATTATGGTGTACATAATATTGTTGATGACTTATAGTACAACAGAATTGTTATTTTTAATAGATATCTATACAGATTGGTCATAACTGAGTACAGCAATTATGGTTGTACAGCAATGACTCATGCTGACTGATAATTCAGAAATGTGTCACAACTATGGCTAATCATAAGAGTTGCCAGTTTCAAGCAGTGTGTATTCATATTTCGGTTCGTAAGTATTCAGATTTGTCTCTCTCAATTTGTTCGTTGTGTATTTCTTTATTAATTTAGAATTACTGTGTAAATTACCAGACTCTTTTTGGTACATTGTGGCGAGTTAATGTTAAAAACATCAACCGTGCATATTTACTCCATACATTAAAATGTGTCACAAACTTTATTTCGGATTTAAAGTTGGTGACTAAGAGAAGACCTGGACTCCTCATTATTGTTACATTATTTGTGTCACTCTTCTTTCAAAAACGGTTAAAGGATACCGATGCATGAAATTCGCTGTGCCAATGATCTGGAGGGAACCAAAAGATCATTGCACAGACTTTTGTTTTACAAATGTTTCTGGTATCAATTCTAAATCAAAATATACTATAAAATACTCCAATTTACCACAGGTCTGCTATCAGACCTGTTCCTCACAGTGATGAACGGCCAGTACCAAAACCTCCTGAAGGTACAATACTAAGTGATGATGAAATGGAAAATAAATTTGATGATGAAAGCTGTGATGATGATTTAATAACTGATCCTTTATTTCATATTTCAACTTCTGAATCTCATCTTTTCACACAGGAAGATCTTTATGATCTTGTTCGAGATTTGAATCTTTCTAAAATTCAAGCTGAACTTTTGGGCTCTAGATTAAAAGGTTGGTATCTTCTCAGTCACAAAACAAAAGTTACTGCAGAAATAGTGAAAATGAATTTGAAAATTGTTTTTCTGTTGAAAATGAAGTTGTTTTCTGTAATAGTATTGGTTATGTTATGGTATTGGTTATCCCTTGGTCACAAACACAAAACTTAAGAATGGCGTTTATTTAAAGATTCTTCAAAGAATAGCATGAAAGTTGTACTTCTCCACATTGGAAATAAATTTCCATCTATACCACTGGTCCATGCTGCCAAAATGAAAGAAACTTATGAAAGCATCGAACTGTTACTGCAAAAAATAAACTATAATCAATTTGAATGGCATATGTCTGGTTATTGAACTTCTACTGGGACTACAGCTTGGTTACATTAAGTATTGCTGCTTTCTGTGTGAATGGAGCAGTAGAGACAGATGTAATCACTACCTGGCCGAAGGAATGGCTGAAGAAAATATATTTTAATCGTGGAGAAAAGAATGTTGAAAACAATCCGTTGATTGATCCAAAAAAAGTGTACTTGCCTCCACTTCACATAAAACTTGGTCTTATGAAAAACTTTGTCAAAACTATGGATCGAAATGGATCAAGATTTGCTTATTTAAAAAATAAGTTCCCCAGAATCAGTGAAGCTAAGATTAAAGAAGTAATTTTCATAGAACCACACAACCGGGACCTGATAAAACATAATAACTCTGATAATCAATTGAATGAGGCTGAAAAATTTGCTTGGACATCATTCAAGAATATCTGCAAAAACGTTTTAGGAAATCATAAGGAAGAAAATTACAAAGAAGTAGTAGACGATTTTTTAACATCATACAGAATTATGGGGTGCAATATGTCACTGAAAATCCATTTTTTTTTCTTTCCCACCTGGATTTCTTTCCAGAAAGTCTTGGAGCTGGAGTCATGAACATGGGAACGGTTCTATCAGGATATTTCAATTACAGGCAAACGATATCAGCGAAAGTGGAGTCTAAACATGCTTACAGACGTTGGACACTTAAAAGAGATAGACCTGAAATAGAATACAACAAAAAAAGAAAGTATGGCAAGAAAACTGACACTTCCGTCTTCTAGGTAATCAGGTATTTTATTGTATTGTGTAAAAAAACTAAAATATTTAAATCACTTGTCACTCAAAAACCTTACGTGATAGAGAAAAACCAGTCACATTTTTAAATTCAGCGTAAAAATACTAATATGCCTACATATTATAATTTTTTGTGAAAAAAAAGTAATTTTTTGTTGGCCAGTGTAATCTGATGATCAGTCTCAGACTTTTTAGACTGGGTTAGATTATAATCAAAGACTGATAATAATCTAATGACTAGGTCAGATTATAATCTTACCCAGTCACTAAAGCACACTATAAGGGTAGTTATTTCCTCCTAAAACAAATGATAGATAATATACTTATTATCAAAGTCATTTACGTGGTCATCAATTTACTAATAGATGATCATATAAATTTGTTATTGAAATTGATTTTTTAGATTATTAGTTATGGAATAATACATTAAAAATTATATAATCCCTATAATAAGCTGAAGAGATTCTTCCCACATAAATGATAAGGAACTTTTAAATAGTTGAAAATTAAAATTCTTGTAACTAATGATTTATTTATTTTGTTAGCATTTGGTTTACTATAATTAATTCGGCTTTTTTACATATTTAATCATAATCATCGCTTTAATTGTAAAACCAGTCATGATTAATTTTTCTTTCTTGCTGTATTATTTTACTGAGTTTACTTCTCTATACATTCTATTTAAAAAAGTTATTATTATTGGTTTATTATTATGATTTAATTATATAAGATGAACATTTTCATCAATGCTCCTGTTCTAAGCCTTACAATTAAATCGTTTTGCAACTCATTATCTGATGCTCTGCCCGGCGGCAGGTCATCATTTTTGACCGGGTCGTCCTCCTTCTCTGCCGCCAGACAGCAGAGGGGGACGGGGTGACGGATAGCCCTCTGAGTCATTTTGTCGCTGAGTCATTTGTCGAATCCGAGCTTGCTTGGATGGTGCATGGGCACGATGATGATTCACGGGGACTCTGGATCCTCTGAACCCAAAGGCACCTCTTCGAGTCTGAGTAACGCTTGATTGCAGGACTCGTTTGGGGGGGAGAGCGGTGAGAGATTTTAGTCGGTAGGCGGCAGGTCACTACACGCATCGCGGGGAGCCTGCTTAGCCGCTTAGCAAGGCTGCTTAGCTCGCTAGGTGAGCTAGCTTGGGACAATTAGTATGTCCGGTTCTGAGTCCGACAAACCCCATGAAGACCCTATGAGGCGTACGTAACAGTATTCCTTCGCAACTCATCAAAAAAAAAAAAATAGTTAAGGGGTTATGTGTAGCATACAGCTCCGCAACAAAAACACTGTTGATGTTGGGAAGGCCAAACATATAGGATCTATTGTCAACAACAAAAACACCACCAAAAGAATTGAAGTTTTTAGAGCCATCCGAATACACTGTAGTATCAGGATTCACTCTATTTAAAAATATTATGAAATGTTTTCCGTAATATAACCGAATTTTTCTTCTTTCCTTTTGTGTTCTTTTTATGATACCGACGAAGACTAAATCAGTAGTTAATGGGAAAAGGTCACCAGAATTGTAGTAACTTGGAGCAACAGTAAGAAGTGGATGTAAT
The DNA here is from genome assembly GCA_010016005.3 of Zanna intricata. Taxonomy (NCBI): domain Eukaryota; kingdom Metazoa; phylum Arthropoda; class Insecta; order Hemiptera; family Fulgoridae; genus Zanna; species Zanna intricata. The sequence continues at coordinate 5,343 of JAAAKQ030472432.1, read as the reverse complement.
TATATATCTAGAGGTAAGAAAAGTTGATGAGCTCTGGATAACTAGAGTAGCAGTAGATCTTGATCGTTCCTCACATCGATTAACATGCCGGTTGGAGAATTACGAATCAAAGGTGAATGATTTAATTACCCTTTAATTCTAGCCATGTAGAAGTATATCGCTTGGTTTCATTTAAACCACAGAGCTGGCTCACCACTGTTTATTAGTGTACTTACCACGGGGCTTGCTCGAAAAACACCTGTAGCATGAGGGTAGATTAATGGAGTACAACGAGGATCTTCAGAGAGATGGCCCGTGCAGATGAATAAGTTATGCAGCCATAGTATAAGTGAGAACGATCTAGAACTTGGTAGTAGCGAAACATGCTTACACGATCGCTCCCCCAACGAGTATTAGATAGAACTCTCAGCATGTCCAGAATTTTAAAATAGTTTGCCTTAACCCCTTTCAAATATGTTACCCCCGTCAGCTGTTGGTCATACCATAATTCTAGCCGGCCTCTGTGACTGAATCGTAGCGTCTCGGCCTTTCATCCGGAGGTCGAATCCCGGTCAGGCATGGCATTTTTCACACACGCTACAATTCATTCATCTCATCTTCTGAAGATATAACTTAAGGTGGTTCCGGAGGTTAAACAAAAAACAAAAAAAAAAAAACCATAATTTTAGAAATTTAACTCCTCTTAATACACCATGTAAAAACAGTTGAGGGTCAACATTTTCCCTCAACGGAAAAAGAAATGTATATCCTTTTTTCCGGAGAAAATGTGAATCTAGTCATTTACACAATGGGATATTTTGTTCTAAGAACTCTGTCGGCAGTAGCTAAAGTTCTACAACGCTAATGTTCAATGTAAATTGAAAAATCATCTTCAAACAATGAAACATAAGTTTCACACGCAGTTTGTAATAGCATTTGTGACTACGTCAATCAAACCAGCCGTTTGGACACTTTCCTGTGGTATTCCATTTTCAAATGTCGTTCCAACTCGAACTCGAAAGAACCGATTGCTGAGGTAACCTCCAAATGCAAGGAGATTTCCTTGTGTACCCCATTCATGCAGTTTATCTAGGATTCCTCTCCTCCAAGTCGTGTCATACACTTTTGCATATCAAAAAATACAGCAACGAGGCGGAAACGAAGTAGGAAGGAGTTTTAAATGACGAATTCAAGAGCAACTACATGATCGATAGATGATCAACCTTGGCAGTAACCACATTATTCGGGAGAAATTAAGGCGTTTCTCCCAAGATATCATAGTAAAAGACAGTTTAACATTCATTCCATCATCTTGCACAGGGCACTAGTGAAGGAGATAGAACTTGAGGCAGATTGTCTTTACCACGTTTTAGTACGGGAATCACCAATGCTTCTAACTAAGAATCTGGAAAAATCTGATCAGAAAATATTTTATTATAGATACACAAATGCTGTAATGCAATATCCGGGAGATGTGATAACATACTGAACATAATATTTTTATCCGGGGGATAAGTCACGTAAATTATTCAAAGTATACCGTAACGCTTCAAAAAAGAAATTTTATTTATTTCATTTCGCAAGACTCCAATCACAAATAGGATATCTTCTACCTGTAAATTACATCTTACAAACTTTAAAAAGTATGATGATAAAAGAGAAGCTGACTTAAACGAGTTCACAAACGTTTTCAGCACATCTATTGGCGCTGTGACAAAAATGCAGTTAACTTTCCAGTCCAATCGGCTGCAGTGAATGTTCAGAACCATACATGGCTCGAAATTTTCTCCATATAACCGCTGATAAAGTTGTATGGAGTTCATTACATAATAGTTTTTAACTTTTATTTTGTGCTAATTAAGTGATTACTTTCTCCGATGGGAGAGAGGAAGTCGATTTCTAAAGCAAAACCAAATCATCATACCTTTGATATGGTGTTCTCCAACCCTAATTTTTATCTTTATCAGGAACAGAAGAGATCTACTGCTCCGCTAGGCATCAGAGTTCTGAGCATATTCATATCTCTAAACATAGAATTACCTCCCTTTCTTACTATTACTCAATATTATTAACCATCTTGGTGGCCTTATCAGGCAAAATTCTACTTTAGTCTTTGTTAATACCATAAAATGTCATGAATCCGGTTATCTTACAAGAAGAATTTGTTTAATATTGTGATCACCTTGATCCCAATGAAATGGTTTATACCGATAGCTCTAAACACGATAACTCTGTTGGATGTGCTTTTATGGTCGGCAATAGAACATATATGGAGAAAAACTCTATTAATAAAGACGTAAATACAATTAACCCAACATATCGACGCATACTTGTCTATTCAGATTCCATAAGTGCCTTTCAAATGATTAGTGACATCTATTCTAAACACCGTGTTGTCTATGAAATACAGCCCATTATTTCTGAAATGACTCGGCGTAATACAAATGTGAACTTCTGCTGGATCTCTGCCATTTGTAATTTCAGGCAATTAGCGCGTTTGTGGTACGGCAAAAGAGGCTTTTTTCAATCCTCCTTTTCTTAATCGCGTTGTTTCTGACGATATTGTCTGTTTTCTGGAGTGTGGTTCGTGGTGAGTGGCAAAGTGAATGGAATCCTACCATCGACAATAAAATTCGTCTAGTTAAGAACATTTACGTCACCGTAAAGCTGTTCAAATAGGAATTGACGTCGAGAGAAGATTATTATTTTCCGTTTACGAGTAGGGAATATTACTCACTCAGGGACATTTCATAATTTGGATCGATGAACATTTTTTTTTCCGCTGCGACTGCATCTAACGTTACACCACATACTTGCGGATTGTATTTGTTATTCGGCATTGCGTCAGTAATTTAAATTAGGGGCTAATATCCATAATATTTTAGGGAATAATATGGCGATGTTCTCCATAATCTTGTTTCTTGGCCGAGTATCTATATTCAAATAATTAAATATTCCTATAATATGTTTCGCCCTTGTATGCCGTTTATGCGCGTTTTAATATTGTTAATATTATCTTTAGTTTGGTTTTATTTCATTATTTGCATTATTTGGATGAATTTAGCATACCAAACAGGTTTTAGATATATTTATTTCTTTTGAGATAAAGTTTAATTGTTAATTATTTACTATAGAAATTTTGCGTCCAGCCCTTGATAACGACACCTCTTTGTGCGCCCAGGAAAAGAACCAGACACATGTGGATTATCCGACTTGTTTTTTTAGAAAGAACAGACTCAATATATATATGTTGAAGAAGACCTCAAGAAGTACAGAGAGATTCTTACGCTTACTAATGCTCATAGAACGCAAAACTCGAAATGTGGTTTATACAATCGAATATCAATCCAAAGTTCCAAAGTATAGAAAGATTGTTTCCTGCAGAGAAAAAAAAACTGAAAGGAGAATGAAGACAGCAATAGTTTTTGATGAGACTCAAGATATCAAAAAAGGAGTCAGTCTCTTTTGATGAGACTAAGAAATGAAAAACCAAAAATAAAAAAAATGAATAAAGCTTCAAAAAAGAAAATATAAAAATAAAAGAAAGAGATTAGTGGTTTACTTAGTGTGAAATATAGGCTTCCCGGGGAATGATTTCACTCGTTAAAAAATATCAACATGCTAACCTCAAATCTGAATGTTGTCATCATTGAGGTTGCTATCTCAAGGGTAGTGTGGAAACCCAATCGATATTCTCGGTTTATATAAGTGTAGGTAACAATATAGGTTATTCCTTGTTTGGTTATCATCATTTGAAGTGTAACTGAGTTTCAAGGTTTCCTAGAAATAATGCGAATTAATCGCAAAGAAATTGGCAATAGTGAATCGTTACTCCTTTATATTATTTTCTTCCGTCCACCTTATGCAATAGCTAACCTCAAATTGAGATTTCCACGAATGGAGAATTGGTTGAAAAAGAACTATCGTCATATAGACTGGGATTACGGAGACGCTGTGCATACTGAAAATAGAATGAAAAGTTTTGTTCATAATTTTCCGTATATACACAAAGGGACGGGAAAAGGCAAAATTCCTCCTCAGGTATATATATTTGTGTTATCATCGTCGTATCCACGACGATGATAACACAAAAGCTCACGCCCGCACACACACAATGTCCACACGCAAAAGTATTATTTAAATTTGATATTTATCCAGTTGCGATCGCCGCGTGTCGAACACAAAAACCACCGACGTGATGAAGTTAATCACCTAGTGAAGTGGACTAACTCGAGTGGCGATCATAGCAATATCAATTTTGTTGACGTCGGCGCGTGTTGTGAAAACATCCGCTCACTCTCAGCGTTCGCAGAGGTAGTACATGAGGCAACCGCAACGATCTCTAAACTCCCTTATTCATACTTGCGCATCCGCAGACTCACAGACCACACAAATTATTAAATATATTCTTTATCGTAGATTTTTAGATTTAAAGGATGTGAAACAGGGAAGCATGGGGAGTTTATACAATTTCATAAAATAAATTTTGCGCATTACGATGTCATTAAAATTTTTTTAAAGCAAATAGATTATTTTAACAAATATTTATCATTCGATTTAAATTATATTCTATCACATTGTGTTTATCAATTATATTCTATCGTATCTAACACAAGGGTAATTATTTAAACAGTTCCATTTTATTTCTAAGAATATTATCTCTATTTTCTAACATACAATTACAAATTAACTTGGGATTAAACAAAGACAGTTATTATTATGACGGAAATTCTGCAACTAGCAGCAGCACTGGCGTGCGCGAGCGCAAACATGCTTCAAGCTGAAAAATTCTTAGCCTCTCCCTAATAAAATTAGATTACGTCATCCTCAAAACAATACACCTTATCTCGCCGCGGTATCTCACCCGCAGCCTAGATATGGCGGTTTGAAATCTTGAAAACATTTGACATCTCGAAAATAGTTTTAATTTGAAGATGAAAGCAAGTTTTTTTTTAATGACATCAGTAAAAAAATATTTTTTTAAATTTTGGGTTAGTCATGGTCACACCTGAGGTTAAGTTGGTAAACACACCTGGGGTCAACATCAAGATTGTTCTTACGTGCCTATTTCTCCTCTATTCCTACACACATTTATTGAGAAATATACTATTTACCGCTTCTGTAAACGTAGCAAAACACTTATTTTGTAACGTAGAACTTCTCATGGTATTGAGTAACTAACCGGAAAAACCGGGCATTTCTGTTAACCTTCGAGCAAGCGCGGCATCGTAAAATTTTACATTTTAAAATTTATGAGATTTTTAATTTATTATTTATTACCAATTAGTTCTCCCTCTACGAATCATGAGACCTTGCCGATGGTGGGGGGGCTTGCGTACTCAGTGATACAGAGTAGCTGGACCG
>JAAAKQ030472421.1:0-23400 GCA_010016005.3 Zanna intricata | reverse complement strand
TGAACCTTAGAACTTTCGACTTCGAAATCAGCTGATTTGCGATGTCGCGTTAACCACTAGACCAACCCGGTGGGTTAATGTAAATGACTGACCGAACGATTACAGCCACAAATACCGCTTAAATTAATATTCAAATGCTAAGCACTAAAATTAATTGTTGATAAGCTGTTATTGCTAATCTATGAAAAAATAAAAATTTATAATATGTTTTAGAAGGATGTCTACTACATTTACTTTTATAATTTTTAGCATTTGTATGTAAATTTTTCTGTTTAAAATCGTATCACTTTTCCGATCCAATTTTTTTTTTGTTTCTAATTAAAATTCTGTACAAGTTGCCTAGAAAATTTTATTTGTTTATTGGTAAATTAACAAAGTTATTTTATTTCAAACCTAAAAAAAGTGTATGTTTCGATAAAAAATGTTTTGTTTTTCGTAAAACCTAAGCAAGATAGAGGTCTGGGATTACATTTATTCAATTTCTTAGATCAAAAATCAAAAGAACGCACCAAATTTATCCCTCGATTTGTAATCCAAAAATTTTAGTACGGTTTATTTTGCAGAGGAAACAGAAAGCAGAGCTAAATATTTCGCGATCCGAATTCGCTAACGAATCGTTTTCTGACCTATGTTTATATGAACTTTTTTTCTTATTTTTGGCTGTGAAATATCCTTCCAGGATAATGCTGTGTAATTGTGGATCGCTCTGTATACCAGGAAATACCCATTTATTTATGCGCGTGCATACATAGTTACACATAATTTGACTCGACCTGTGTAATTTTTTTTTGTAAAAGAAGTATAATGTAAGGCATCATTTTTTATGATTCGAGAATACTTATTTATTATTTTTTTAATAATATATATATATATTTATTTCTTAATAATTAATTATTTCAGAGATTTAGGTATCTTAATATAGAAGAACAGGAAATAGTATGTCTTTGGGAAAGTTGTCTGCCTTTTTTACTCTAGAAAATTCATTCACAAGAAACTACCTTTTTGAAGAAGTTACTCTTTAGTATCACACATTCAATAGACGAAAGAGGAAAGCATTCTTAATAAATTTCACTAATTCTTACTAAAAGGATATTACTAATACTATTATTTCTGTAGTTCTTATACTAGTTCTCTTGTTCGCTCCCTGAGAAGCAACAATGTTTTTATATAAGATTGCTGTTGAAGAACTGGCTGCTACTAATGACGCTATCAATAATTCCTTGGGAGAAGAAATGGTCAATTTGGTAAAAATGGCTAATTTTTTCACAGGAGCTGTATTAAGAAACAGTTCTCTAGAAATATTTGAACATCATAAATGAATAGATTTATTCTTTTAAAAATCATATAAAACAATTTTCTGTTACATAATTAATTTTTTGATTATTTCTATTTAAAAGATAACGATAGAAAATCAGTGAGAATGAAGGAAGCAGTACTACCGAAACTCGGCCTTTCATCCGGAGGTCCCGGTTTCGAATCCCGGTCAGGCACGGCATTTTCATAAACGCTACACATCATTCATCTTCATCCTCTGACGTAATACTTAACCGTGGTTCCTGAGGTTAAAAAAAAGTACTACTGAAAAGAATGCTGGCTATTTAGATTTTGCAATCTAGATTAAGTCTAAAAATAAAAATAGTTAAGTTTTTATGATGTAATATAATGCCCCTTCTTGTGTTGTTCTGTAAAAAACTTCATAAATCAACATAAAATAGAAACAGAAAAGTACTGTAAGTTCAAAAAATCGATCGATTCCTCTTTCTAAGCAAGGTTTATGAGATTCCATAGTTTGCAAATGAAAAGATAATATAATAGAGATAATAGAAAACTATATAAATAGCTGGTTTTAGCGTCTAAGGGAGATATCGAAAATCTGTTACCTTGGGAAAAGGTGAAAGTGTAAAATATTAATTGTTGGATATACCTAATTATATGGAGTACAAACTACATAACTGGAAAACTATGTTTTTATTTTCCTGTTTCTTTTGTACAAGAATACTGTTCTGTGAGAATAATACAGGTTGTGTAATCATTCAGATAATAGCGGACATAAAAATTTATTATTTTATTGAATTTAAATATTTTACTTTTTTAATTGTTTAATATTAATGATGACGGTATGAAAAGTAATCGAAAGTGGCTTTTTTTAATTGAAATTAATTCTTTTCTATCATCTGTATCCTTTCTAATTTATTGGTCTGCTAATGATTCGTAATTGTTGTCCTTTCGAAGTGATTTTAACCCTAAAGCTTACATTAAAACCAATATTAATAATTTGTCTACATTTAATTTTAACAACAATGGCTACATAGAATTTGATACTATCTTTTTATTGTGAGATGAGGAATTAAATTTGTAGAATATGTAAAATGCCAGCGGTGACCAAATATGGCGACTTCTATCGTCTCGACGACTGTTCATTATTTTAAATTCTTAAAATAATCGATCCATCTTCTTTTTCTTTCTTAAAAAAAAAATTATCTTTTTTTAACTGTATCTTTGTTGCATTTAACAACCCTCTATTATTTTCTCAGCTGTTATTATTTCGAATCTCTAAGGTAAAGTACTAAATATTTTGGGTTTTATCTCTTTTTTGGATTTCTTGACATTTTGAGGTTTCATGAAGACTTAATTTAAAAAAAAAGTTTTAGTTTTAATTTTACGCTTAATATCTCCAAAAGGGGTGTCATATATTCATGAAACTTGGTTTGGTAACTAGCTTATATGGATTATTGAGGCTATTCAATTTTCACGAAAATCAGACAAAAAAAATAGGGGTAATGTTTCCCTCTAACTCATGACTACTATCTTGAGATAGGTTCATTTTGGTGAACCTTTAGCTGTCTTCAGTAGTTTTTAGGAAATTACAAAGACTATTTAATTGGACAAATTATCCTATGTAATAAAACGTTTGCTAGCATAATTTTAGACCATTTGTTAACAAAGTAACTCTAAATCTGAAGTAACTTTTATGCAAAGAACACCCCAAATTAAAAAGAAAAATATTTTAATTTTCTCTATAATTAAAAAATTAATTATCTAAAAACTATTATTTGTTATTAAAACTATCGTTACCAGATTATTTCAATTTTATTATACAATAAACAACTCAAATATCTCTATTTTTTCCTTTTTGTTTTTCTAAAATCTTTTGCTTTTCTTAACAGTTAATTTGCTTTTGAAAATTATACTTAAAAAAAGATTTTTATTCCAAAATCTATTTTTATTCTTTTTTTTTAATAACAGTGGATTTTGTTTCTGCATTAAAATTTGTATTTCATAAAATCTACTTTTTTATGTAGCTTTGGAAAGAGAAGAATAAGTTTGACAAGTTCATATGTACGATCCTTACGTAAGAAAACAATGAGTACATGCCGATTTGAAAAAAAAAGAAGTCACTGCTATACATTTTCCCTAATATTGTATGATTGCGGGACGCTTCTTGCATACACCCGAACAAGTATGTGGCGCAATTTCTTTCCGGGCATGGCGCTTTTCGGGACACACTACAGAAATTCGGCTTGGTGGACTCAGGTATGTGTCTGCAATGCAGATTATTGGACAATGGTTATCATGTGATTTATGAATGTGCTAGTATAAATTAATGCCGTCCTCCTGACGCGAGTGGTAGCGTATCGGCTTTTCATCCGAAGGTCCCGGGTTGGGAATCCCGATCAAGCATGGCATGACTTAATGAGCATGGAGACCATTTGTGGTTTATCGGGTCGAAACATGCTCTCCGTTTTAAGTGGAAAAGCGGAGCCAAATGGATGATCGTAGAAAGTTTTATTACATATTTTTGGCGAAAGAAAAGATCGCTGAATGGGTGTGATGTTCCGCTTGGACTTTCCTTCTTTGTGTATTATGTTTGGTTTTATTTTTTTGTTTTGCTAAACTGTTTTGTTCTGTTTGGTTATAAATTTGTTTGTTTTGGGTGTTAGTTACGTTTTATGTTACTGTTATGTTAACCTTATTTATTGTTATTGCTATAAGCGTTTTATGATTCGTTGTGTGTCGAACTCATTTTTACCTTTCGGTTAGGTAGGGTGGAGGTCCTTCGTTCTTAGAAAGTCATTCAGTCTTGATTGAAATTTGGCTAGATGTGATTGTGGAGTTTATATTAGTAGTAAACCGATGGGAATGTCGCTTTCGCATTCGCGTCGGTGGCATCCTTGCTAATACTAGACTGAATTATTGAAGATGACCTACGGTAAAGCCCATAAGGACTAGGTCCTTGCTAATACTAGACTGAGTTATTGAAGATGACCTACGGTAAAGCCCATAAGGACTAGGTACGGAATGGGTGGTGTTGCGACCGGAACCAACACATGGGAAGTGTCTTCCTCTATGGGGTCAGGTTGACTACTGTACAATTTATTTCAATCAGATAATCAAAATTATTTTTAAAATTCCCGTCATCAAAATAATTTTTTTTTTAAAGTGAAAACGTCTGTTACGATCATTATCCAATAATTAATATTTTAATGGTATTCAGTGAATTTGCACAGCGTTGAATAAGTTCGTCGATCTTGTTTAACCACACGTAAATCACTGTCTTAAGGGAACGCGGTTTCGATCATTAATATTGTATTCTTATTTTTACTTACTCCAATTTACGGGATAATATAAATTCCTCGAGGCCTTTCCGGTTATTAAAAATAATTTATTTAGTATAAAACAGATGCTTATTGTTATAAAGTTTATGTTTAAACGATTAATTACAGTATGGTATTCTTCCATACATGAATTATAGTGATCTAACCTTGTTTATTGATTAGTATAAATTTGTTAACTATACTTTTTAAAATTTTCTTATTTTTATTTATTAGATCTAGACAATTTTATTTATATTTAGTTCATTTATGCTTTTCAAAGTCAAGCTTATTTTATTCAGTATAGGCTAGAATAATACTGGGGCCAGATAGCGACTGAAGTATTTAAGGAATGCGGCCATGGTCACTGGATAATAAACATGCTTTTCGGGTTTTACATTTATTGTTTACATTACAGATTTTTTCTCATTCCTTTTATTGTCAATAAGGATTGATTAGTTCTTTTTAAAAATCAATTATTGTTACTGAATTCTTATCAGATCAGTTTATTATTATTTTGAAGAATAAAATTTTGCAAATCTACTTTTTAAGAAGAGAAATTTATATTTTGTGAGATTTTTTACGAAAATATATTTTAAGCGAGGTTTTTGTATTTGTATTTTAAATGCAATATACACAAGATAACTCTTTTTTCGGATTACCGTTTGAAGCATAATCTAATCCATGCTGAATATTTTTTGTTTTCGCAAGCTACTGAGTTGGATAAAATACAAAATTATAAAATAATCATTAATTTGGCGAGTTGGATGAAATTATTATTTTTTTTTTTTTACAGATTCATTCGAATCGATTAATTTCTTCTAACAGTTGATATTGGTATAATTGTTTTACTAGTCTACATAGTAGAGTTGTTGCAAATTTCATATTTTCAACAAATAAAAAATTAACTAGTGACTCTTAAGAAAATGTTTATTAAACAATAAATTACAGTTATTTATCGTTTCCACACACTAGAGAAAAATATGCTTAACATAACTGCGTCCTTTACTCAGATTTCATTATCAACTTTGAAGCTGTAAAAAAAAAATCAAAAGTGCCTACATCTACGATATGGGCGAACTTTGACGTGACAACGTTACGTGAGATCTATACAATGAAATAACTTTTTTTTGGCATCGGCACCGCTTATGATCACAAACATGAATTATTTTGAGGTTAAAATTTCGTATACCAAATAAAGGGAAATGCATTTGTAGTTTCAAACAATTTCCATCGATAAATGGTTGAAAAAAGGTTTAGTATTTGAGATTGCATCTTAGTGTTACAAATTTTGAGGTTTTGTAGGTCCGGCAATAATTTAAACACACACTTTTTGAATGATAAATTATGAAAGTTTATATTATCTAATCATATAATATAAAATAAAAATAATTACCTGGATAACTGCTAATTCTATAACAGACTGGCAAACTGTTGATCGAATCACAAACTAATTCACATTATAAACAATGAACAAAGATAAACAATCCAATGTGCAAGCTGGAATTCATTCACATGTATCACGACAAAACGAGCCGATACGGAGCTATCCGACAGTAGTCGAGAGCTTGTATACGCCTTGTACGTCAGACCCGCACACGAAGAAATCCGAAGTTTCCCGAACCGTGTGACATAACAATCGGCCTTACGGCGGTTTCTGGGTGCGCGGCCTGCGTCCATCAATTTATAAGAAGTTGTCACGTCAAAATCATCTTTTTATTACTAACAGCAATTATGACCCTAACAGAATTTATAATTTGAAAAATTAAATGCTAGAAAGATAATTATCTTACAATGTTTTTTTATATTCCTCATAAATTTTATTTTATTCTCTCATAAAATATTTAAGGGAAATGATAGTAACCTTTTTTTTATGCTATATCGCAACAAAAAATAAGAGTACTCTCATATGATTCAAATTTTTGTTATACGTTTTGATCTGATGAGTTAGTTTTTTTATTAATCGGTACAAAAATAAATAACGTTTCAATATACATTAATAATTATTAATTTACTCATAACTATTATCCTTTCATTAATGCATCTTTTTCGTTATACATGAATCTTAGTTTATTATTGATATTCTATTGTTTATTTCCTTTTAAATTTAAAAAAAAAAAAACCAGAAATGTTAGTCTACAATTAATATTAGCCTTCTACAAGCAATTCTAAAACAATATGGTAATATAATACGATTAAGAAATAGGATTTAATAATTTCGTAAAATAATTCTTTTTTATGTATAATTGTTAATAATTTGTATCGAGAATACATATTTACATGAAATACTTATTGAAATACATATTTAACATGAAACACGACTTTTTCTGATTAAAAAGACAACAAAAAATACGAATTTTCTATTTTTTATTCGTGAAGTCTTTATCATATTTTTCTATTTAAGTCTTTTTTTTTATTTTTCCATTATCCGTTGATAAGTCGACACTATTTTTACCCTTAAGCTATTTAATGAAATCATATTATAACTGTTAGTATACACTGACTTAATTAAGGTTTGTTTAATAATTTTCTTCCTTTTTTTTTTTGGAAAATAAATTTTTTTTCTACTTAATTTATTTGGGGAATATGAACATTCATTTTTCATGGATAATTAAATTTTTACAAGAGTAACTTGTAAAATACTTAAATTGAAAATTAAATACAAATAATTTAAAAGAGCTATTATGATACTGTTTATTAATCTTTGTAGAAAAGTGAAGGATATAATATATTTCAATATAACATCAACAGACTGATTCAAAATTGACATTTTAATTTCCCTATGGAAGACGTTATGTGGGTTCCGGTTTCCATACTATCACTGCTACTTCTAGTGTTAAGTGCATTATGGACAACTGTCTTAAAACCCTAAAAATAAACAGTTAAATGCAGTAGGAAAAACTATTTTCAATAAAACATTTTCAGTTAAATAAAATATGTAACGTAGAATTATCAAGAATTTAAAGTCTGAAATTCATTTTCAAATAAATTCGAAATGTATACCAGGAACATTCAATTACCAGTACATAAGATAAACGCTACATTCTTACTGTATGATCATCTGTGTTGTTTAAGTATTTAACTTTTCGGGTTGTGTTAAACTCAGGCTTAACCCAAACCTATGTATTTTTTAACCCTATGCTACAATGCTAATTATGTTACCTTATGCTATATTATTGGTTGGTTGAAAAAATTATAAAAATGGTGCAAAGATTATTTTTATTATCTTTAACCTTACGTATTCTAATTTTCCTTAAAATAATCCAAATTATTTATCCAAAATAAAATTCTCTAAATTTTTTTTTAAGACCTTCTTGTGTCTGTTATCCTTTTAACGTAGTTATTTTACGCCAAACTTAAAGTTGTGACTTTTCCGACACAATTAATTTTTCTTTTACCCCAGATTGCTGGGGTAAAAGAAAACTTTTTTTTTCAATTTTTAAAGTCAGATTAGGTATAAAACCACTAAATATTTTGGGTCCCTAGAAATTCAGTCTGAATTAATTTTACTCATGGCGCAGAAATCAAAGCCATATTTTTTGTCAACCAATACTAAATTTCTAAGTAATTCCAAACTAGGGGTTTAAATGAACTTTCATTTAATTTTCACCAACAGTACATGTCCTGAAAGTTTGTTGAATTTTGCGTGGATCATTTATATATATAATTTGTATTTTTTTTTAGCCTTTTTTTATCCGCAGTCGCTTGACCGTAACAACAAATTTGTTGTTGTTCCTATAACCTTTTCCCTAATTTTCTTAAAAGACAACCAAATACTAAATAATATAAAAAAAAAACCATGAATAGCGATTGTGCGTACAAAAACTACATTAATAATCCCAATTATATAAAGCTAAAAAAGATTTAAATAAGATGATTAATTTAAAAGGAATACCTTATCTTTTTTTCAATATAAATATTTCGATTAAAATCTGATCGTATTTAATACATCTTAAATCAATTCAATTTTGTTCAACTTATTTTTACATAAACTGACAATTTTTTTGCGAAGAATATTTGTATTTTTTTTCTCCAGTTCATTTCAGTATCTCTTCATTACGAAATTTTTCTACTCATACTAATTTTTAATATTCTTCCTAAAATTCACTTTTCCAAAAAACCTATCCTTTGCCTTTTCGCTTTCTTGTTAACCATTCTGTGGTTACTATTTATTGTTTTAATCAATATTCAAATTTGAACAATTTTTATTTTCAATTTTTTTAAGTCTACGTTTGATATCGGTTGATTTGTTTGTATTAATTTTTTTCTGCCTCACCATTTGTTTATCTGCAATTATTTCCGGGTAAGGAACCAAAAGTAAATCGTAATACAAAAAAGCAATGATGAGTGGTTTCCAATGAACATTATCAATAAAAAGTACATATACATAAAGATACAAATAAATGCATATATACATATATAAACACACTCGGACTGAATGTGACCACACAGATTCAAGAGTATAGTCTAATGATAAAAAGATGTATGAAGTCATTAAACAGCAGATAAAAGGAAACAAATAGTAACATAAAAAGCTCAAGGAGATACATAACAACCTCCTGGAGATAAATGGAAAGAGGGTATGCTCCTCATCATGGCGTAGAAGGATGCTCATCACGTATGTGAGATTGAACCGGCTTAAGAGTCGTTCAGATTCTCTCATGTCCAGCACATGTAGGCATTTCAGACGCCGGACATCCTCGCTGTTGTCCAGGGGATAAACTGTTAGAAAGTTTACATGATTATCTAACCGCTGTCTATAATTTAAACAGAATCGTTTGATCTCTTCGCGAACATAGTCATTTTAGGTGTCATGTTTTTCATCGTTCTGTGCGAACCACGAGCCTTTGCAGTGGATCTCACCAATTAATCTGGAAACGTTTTATAATCTCAATGTTACTCTTGCTTATCGTACCCCATAGCTCTATCCCATTCACCCAAATCTATAATATGAATTCTTGCTTAACAACTAATGAAAGCTACTTATATTTAGAGTTTAACTGTTTCCTTTTTTTCTCTTGAGTGATCTTATACCCGCTCTAATGTCGGCCAGAGTTTTGAAGAAACAGGTTCCCAAACAACTTCCATATCATACAGCTCTGCTGTACTGTGATTTTTAATTTATCATGAAGATCAACTGACTGAATTAAAAGAATAAATGACTTTCCTGAATGTTATAATAGAAAAAGAATGGCTTTCGTACTATTGAAGACAAGTTGATGAAAATTTGCACATTTAAATACATGTTTTTCTTACGGTATACGTGCACATCAAAAAAGGGATTTTTGAAATTCCGAGTTTAAAGGGAAACTTGATTTTTGGTATGAGAAATCTTCATGCGAATATTTAAAAACCGATTTCTAGAGTTTTCGAAATTCAACTTTGAAAGAGATCAAGAAAGGTAGAAAAGATTTGAACAATGATTGAAAATTTTCCCCAGATCCTAATATACTGAATGAGATATTCACTAGATTTGGGCTTGCAAATACAGTAGAGATAAATATCTAAAAACCATTTTTGAGTTATTTTGAAGCCACTGCCATCGCTATCTGCGATGCGACTGATTACATCTGTCTCCGGTTACTAAAATAAAAAAATCAACCGCGACAGGAAATGCAAGTAACTATACAGCGCCGGCAAAAGCTTTGAGCTATATATATATATATATATATACATTTTCCCGACCTCGCCAATTGTGTCGAGCCATAACAAATCCAGAAGTAATTAAGAGAAATTGATGAAAAGTTTCCAAATCTAGTTAAAAATATAAAAAATAAAGGAGATCCGATTTATGTAGAATTTTTCGTCAGAAAATTTAGAGAACAGTTTTTTAGGGTGTGGAGTTTTCTGTTTGAAAGCCGAATTTTTCGACCTGTTTTGACATATGTAACTGTTTACTTATCTTTAAAAAAATATTAAAGCATAGCCTACAGAAACGGGTTATGTTATTAAATTTTTCCTTTTATTCCACTTGTTCATTTATTTGATTTTTTTTATATTATCGCTTCCATATAAGGCAAAAAAAAAGAATAATAATACAGATTATGTAGTTATTTATTTGCAATTTTTAAGCTCTTTGAGCGAAACTTTTCTGTAATAAATTCTTTCATTTCTGCATTTTTTTTATGCTTACCTGTAAAAATCTGAAAAACGTATGTAATTTATTTTATTAATATATGTGTTTAATGGACACGGTAAATTTTAATTATAAATGGTATTGTCAAACTGTTTTTGAGATTAATAAATATGAATACGTAATTATACGATTAAAAAATATTTTTAAGTTACGGTTTAATATTCATTAATGTTTTTTAATGCTACAATTATTATTATTATTGTCTTCTCTTATAAAAAAAAAAATTAATCAGGTAATCTATTTATTGTGTTTTACATTCAAAGGTTAAGGCTCAATTAATGCCCCCCTACCCCCAAGGTACGCTACGTCAATTAGATTAGCTACTCACTGGTCTACGTTTGAAACCCTTCCTCTTAAGATCTTTTGCACGTTAAAAAAAATGCTTTTAACAAATAACAAAAAAATGCTCTTTTTACATATTAATTTTGTGAAATTAATTAACATATAAGAAATTTTTAATTAAATTAAAAAAGGCGCCAAAATAAGAAAGAGTAAAACGGTTGGTCAGTTTTTAAGTCACGTGGTTGTTACGTCATCGGGTCCCACATAATAATGCACACTTGAGAAGAGGTCGATATTTATGACTATGTCTGTATTAGCGGTCATTTAATTTCGTACTAAATATTGTATACGTCTTTTAAAAATCTTAAGTTAGATTGTTTATTTCCCCTCTTTTTATCTAGCGGGTAGTACAGTACGGTTTCAGTTTTTGTTGTACGAGTCGGATGTATTTTAAAGTTAGGAATCATAGGAAAGGGAATCTGTTATAATTAAAATATGTCTCTCTTGCCGTCTAATGGAGTATGTTTATAACATCGCGAAATTAAAACTCCGTAAAATAACTAGGTGACTCGACACACGCGCAATGAGGCAATATATACCACATGTGTGAGAGAAAGATGGATGTTCTGGGAGAACAATGCCGCCCCTACTTGCCCGGTAGCCAAAATCACCTCCCCTTCCGTCTATTTGTCTTCGTCGCTCTTACAACGCGTATAACTACCTTCTCTCTTACATTTATCTTCTCTCTCTTAATTCCATTCCTCTTTTACGTTTACTCTCTCGCTCGCTTGCCCGCGTCCATCTATTCTTTATGGCGGAGAAGGGATAGATTCTGGAGGGGGTCGGCGAGGGGTGAAGAGGAATGGTTGAGCCCTCGTAAAGCATTCTCCGCAATTCAACGCTGCAACTCTCTCGAACTCGTGGTTTCCTTGCTTGCTTTGAGCGACTTTATTGCGGTGTTTAGTTATTATTATCATCATAATTATTATTTTTATTACACGCTATTTTTAATTTATTATTATTATTATTATTGCACTGTCATTACAGTAGTTAATTACGACCATCAGTATATTCCAATTATAAATAATAATAATAAAATAAAATTATAAATAAAACCGTTTCTATTATTATTATATTTTTAAACAAGTGGACTGACTGATAAGATTACTACTACTTTGTGTAAAGATTATATTTTAATTCGTAATAATCAATACGTTTATTAAATATTTGAAAAAAGTAAAATGAATTATTACTAAATATTAAACGAAAGGGGACAATCATAATGAAAGTCCCGCGGGAAGAAGGTTGGATTCTGGAGTAGTGATGATGATGATGATGAAAACGGCGGGACTTCATTTATTTTAGAACGAGAGGGAGCGGAAAATACTAAAACCAACAGTACTTAAGCGGTAGAATAAACTTCTCTGCGACAAGAATCGGTGAGTTCTAAGACTTTTAACTTAAAACGAGAATACATGTAAACAATATTACAACAGTTATATTCTATATAAGAAAGTTTGTATAAGATTTAACGCACGTATTCTATTGTTACGGTCGTATAGTATTCAATAATCCTAAAGGATATACAGACCCCTCTCGCTGCCGGGAACTTACAATATCTCTCCTAAACCCACGTGTTTGTTATACCATGTGTATATCTCTGGTTATCCTGTAAGCCTATGTACTGTATTACAAACAACCATTTTATTTAATTTTTAAATTTATCTATATGGTTGTTTGAATATGTTTCATTAATACTTTAAATAAATAAATTCAATATTTAAAAAAAAAAAAACGAAAATTCATTTTATTTAGAGCTCCCGGTGTTTTTAAATGAATCTATTATTTAAATTAAAATTAATTTTATTAAAAATAATCGGGCTAGAAACTTTATTTGACTATTAAGTTCATAAGTAATAGTGTATATAAAAAAAAAAAATTTTGTAGGTTATAGATTTTAAAAAAATGTTTTATTTTTAGTTATAAATTAATTTTTTTTTAACTTATGTATTTTTAAATATTCTTGACATTTAAATGTTAGAATAAAATATGCAATTTTATTTATTTAAAATTAAGCGTTTTAATTTATCTGTGATGTGATATTTCATTTTGCGTATTCACTTGTAGTTTTTACTACTGAACAGTAATTTATTTTTCATGTATTCTATTGGTTATTATTAGTTATTTTTATTTTCGCATTTATTAAACATACTTATTTTTTTAAATATAAAATTTAATTTCGTTAGCTAATTAAATTAACCTATAAATTGAGTAATATTTGTTCCTTATAACTCATTATTATTATTATTACTAAAATTTCTTTTATAAACTAACAATAAAAATATAATACATTGTGCCAATCGGATATAATGATTATTTATTTTTGTTTTGTTTATTAGTTGTTAGGCTAAAATTATAGTTTTAGGTTATTTGTATTTTTGTAACCTATTTCCTATTATAACATGTTTTCAATCAAATTAATTTCGCTCTGCATCGTAAAATATTTTCGATTATATATTATTAATATAATTATTTAATTTTATATAATTTATTAAATTAACTTAATTGATATTATTTTTCCTTTAATGTTATGTTATTTAATCTTATTATAAACATTAATAAGTGCAATTTTAAAAACTCGGTTTACCTGTGTTATTTATTGCAATTTTGGAAGCCTGTTGTTATGTTCTTTCTTTATTATTAAGACTAAATATTTGTACGTTAAATACTTTTAAAGAAATTAACTAAATAATAGGTTTTAAAAACTAACCTAATAATCCGTGCATATGTATATTTGTTTTCAAAACAGTGTTAAATGATTATTTTAATTTTAGTTAAAATTGTGTTTAATTAATTATATATAATTAATTGTATACAATTAATTTATAACTAACATATAAGTAAGTAAGTCAATATATTTAGTAAGTGTTAGTTATTTATGATTATAAATTAATCTACTTAAATTGAAATAGATATGTTTATTTCAATTTGTAGAAAATTAAAAAAAAAATTAAAGTTTTTCTATGTAACCAAATGCCCTAATATTATTTTCTTGTAACTTTGCTACTTTAAAAAAAATTCCGTATCTCTATCTAATGGTTAATAAAATTCAATTTTTACTTGTAGGTACTGTTTTTAATTTTCTTTAAGTCTTTTTATATGTTGTATGAAATATATGGAAAAAATTTTAGTCTATAAATTTATTCTATGTAAAATACTGTATCTATAAAATTTTTAAGTAAATTTTGTGTCATAAAATATGTTCACCATGAAACCCTAAACTAGTAACAGTAAAATAATGTTACAGAATTTTACAGATTGATAAATGTTAGGTTAGATTTCTAACTTAGATTTTCATATATGTTTTCTTCGATTTGTAATCATAATATATATATTTTTAAATTTATAAGATTCTTATTAAAGCGGTAATACATTTGAAATAAATTGTTAAACGTTCAAAAGTCTTAATAAAATTTAATTTTGTGTTAAACTACGGTACATAGCTACTATAAATATTAAATTTGTATTTTTATGAACTAATAAATATTTTAATTATTTAATATGAAATGGAAAAATATTTAAATAAAATGTAAAATTCTTAATTAACTTGTGACTTTAACTTATATTTTTGCGCATATCTGTGTATAGTTTTATATTGAAATTATCCTTAGTTTAGTGTATTTAATTAAAATAAAATTAAAAATTGTAACATAGTCGATAAATAATTATTTATTATTTAAATATAATAAAATAATAAATAAATAAATTTATTTTGTCGTACTAAAATATATTATTATTTAAATTATAATGCATTATTATTAATTCTTCATTGATTAGCTGTTTCTCTAAATTATAAATTTTAGCGTATATCTTAACCGGCGCCTTTTATATTTTCATTAAACTGTTAATAATGATTTATTTTTTATTAGATTTCCATTCAGATTAAAGATTTTTAAAATAAATTTAAGCTATTTTTGTTTTAATTCATATCTTAGATAGATCTTAGTACCATTACTCTTTTGTTTAGGCTAAGTACAGAATAAAGGAATGTTTATAATTTGGAAAATATTAAAAAAATTAATTATTTTTACTGTTGTTTTATGCCGGTAATAAATTTGTAATAGGTTCTATTATTTATTGTTTGTTTATTTATTTAATATTTATTAATTTTTACTCTTAATTGTTCTAAAAGTATTCAACCGAAATTTTTAATTGTTTTATACGACTTTAAATAGCCTAAATTTTAGATTTGGTGAATATTTTTTGCTTTAAATAACTATTTAAACTCTTAAGAAATTTTTCATTGTTAAGAGATATTGAAAATAACAAAATAAGATAGTTTTTTCCATTTTATTCAATCATAATTTCTTAATGTTTTCCTTATTTTTTGTTTAAAAAATTATAATTTTGTTGTTTTAAATGGGTGCGGTATTTAAAATTAAATTTCTTAACTATTTTAGCTTCATCTATTAATTTATCAAAATTTATTAACAAATATATTTACTTTTTTTTTCTTTTTTTTTTTTAATGGGCTAGAGAAAAGCTTAAATTAATTTTTGTTAGTTTTATCGTTAAAATTTTGAAGTTAATACTTTACTACAATTAAATCAGATGAATTAATAATGATTATTACATTTTATTAAAAAAATAAAAGTATGTAGAAGGTTTAAAATAATATTTATTATAATTTTTGTTTTAATCTGCTTGTTTACTAAATTCGGAAGTGTTAAGATTACCTACTACATTTAACTAATTTACTCGAGACCCGCGTGGAGCGGCAAAGATATCATCATAATTTGAACAAAACAAATAAGTAAAAATAGATAAACAATATCGTCAAGAAATATTTTACATCATGATTTGATTTCATGTCATATTGCTTAAATCGCTGCTAGGGTATACCCATATCTCTTACAGATCGTTTCTTTTTTTAAATTTATTACCCCTTTATAATTTTAATTAATCTGTTATAAAATATGCTAATTAGTTTATACGTTATTTTAATCTAATTAGTATAAGTAGCGTTTAAATAATGACATTTTTTTTATGGTTTTAATCTTTAAACAAATTAGTACAAAGCGATTTTAAATATTAAAATAATTACAGGTTATGTATATATATTTGTTTTTTTTTAATTTATCGATAAAATGTAATGTATAAATTATTTTTTTTCTATATATTTCAGATTAGATCATAAGTTTACATTTTTACGATTCTAAATTTACCCTTTAGGCTTATATTCTTGCTTTTTTACCCGTGGAAATGAAGGAGACTGAAGCCCACGCCGGGCTGTAGCGCCAGGATACATACACATATACATATGTATAAGAAATAATTACAATAATAGTGATGTTAGTTTTAAAATTGGGATTAAATTATTACTATTACTAATTAATATATTGTTATTTTTGTGTTAACCTGCTTTTAACATCTTTAATTAATTTAATAGCAGGTTCTATTTTTTTTTATTTATTTATTTACAAGTATACATTATTTTTTTAATGGTTAAAGACAGACTGTAATAATTTTGTTCTTTTTGATGTTACACCATTTTTTTCATTAGAAGCGAACAATTGCTGGGGTTTATTAGGAAATAACAATATAAACAGCTAATTATTTTGCAAAGAAATTTATAGGTATTTTTTTTTTTATTTTTTACGTTTGATATATAAATTTTTATTATTAAATTTTGCTTTTAGTAATAACTAATAATCAGAAAAAAAAATTCCAGCGTTATTTTTTGAAATATTGACTAAAAATTTGCTTTTATAACTAATTCATTATTTTAAAGTATATTTTTTCTTCTTGTTAAATTTCTATAAAATCATTTAAGTGGTTTAAATGCTGATATTGGATGATATATATAATAAAATTAGCAAAAATGGCTGATTTATGGTATATCTTGTTATAGTTTTTAAGAAACTAAATTTTTATTAAAATTAAAAGATCTTAATATTTAGTCATAGATTGGTGTTTTTTTTTTTTAATTTCTTGATAAATGCAATCTGATTAAAATACGTTTTATATCCTACATAATAAACGTAAGATGTTTTACAGTTAAATAATGCATTCATCCGGAAGTCCCGAGTTCGAATCCCCCGGTCAGGCATGGCATTTTTCACACACGCTACAATTCATTCATCTCATCCCTCTGAAGATATACTTAATTGTGATTCCGGAGGTTAAACAAAAGAAAAAAAAAAAGACAAATAATAATGCAATTTTGTACATTTTTGAATTTGGTTCTTATTTTTCCCGCCAAAAATATATAGGAGACCATCTCCTAAGC
Organism: Zanna intricata; assembly: GCA_010016005.3. NCBI lineage: Eukaryota > Metazoa > Arthropoda > Insecta > Hemiptera > Fulgoridae > Zanna > Zanna intricata. Next base: position 6,101 of record JAAAKQ030472421.1, on the reverse strand, counting down.
GTTGTTATAATTACAATTGTTTTATTAAACTGTTGTATGCGCTATCTTAGTCTTGTGAGATGTTACAGCTTTTTATTATAATTTTTTATTGTAAAAATGTGTATAAAGTTGTTATTTCCTAGAAAGGTAATTTATTATATGATTATACAGAGTGATACTTGTATGCAAATCTTCATTATCTGGTCAATCTTGGATTTTTTTTTGCATAAATTTTAACATATTTACCTGCAGATAATATTTATGGAAATTAATTACGAGATTTTTTATATATAAGAAATTAAAAATTAAAAATTTATTGATTGGTTGGAGTTGATCTTCCTATTAAATTAAATATATTTGTTTTTTTCTCATACCAATTACTTATATTTGCACATAGTAGTCAAATACATGATTTTTAATGCAAAAATTATTCACACGTAAAAAATTATTGCCTAATTATTTAAATAATTTTCAATTCCAATTATTAATGTTTTATATAAAAAAGCAAAAGTTTGTGGCGTCTACCTGTTTGTTTGTAACAGCATCACGCGACAACCAACCCCCCGATTGCCTTCAAATTTTCAGGATACGTTTGTGTTATTTCAGAGAAGGTTTCAAGCCGCAAGTCGGGGCTCTAGCTTACTTGGTAATTCACCAGTAGCTTGGTAGCTCACCATTTAACAGAGATATAATAAAACAAAACGACTAATTTTTTTAAAAATGAATACCTGTAAAATATTTAATACTCTCACAATTATGAAGACAACGAAACCTTGGCTAGACGATCAGGCGAGCGAAGCGAGTAATTTGTTTTAATTATTTACATATCTATTATAGTATTTTAGTAATTTACATATCAGTTATTAATCTAATATTATAACCTATAAATTTATTCAATGAACTTTATTAATTAAGTGGATTATTCAATTTAAAGATTAACTTAATTAATTAAACTGATAAAATCGAGTACCAGAATTATTTTACTTTTTATGTTTTAAAGTTACTAAAAATATATTTCTTATTATTATTTTTTTAATTAGTTTTTTAAATTTTAATTACATGTAGGCCTACAAATATTATTGCATATTAACTTCCAAAAATATATATATATATATATATAAACCTAATGAAATTTTATTACTTTGTAGAACGAAAAAGGAGTGTGTTATGAAACAAATCCTATACCGTAAATAAGTCTGATGTTAAAGTACGTGTATTAAAAAAAAAAAATTCAAATGAAAATATTTGTATTGGAATGATAGTACTGTTTCTATTAAGAGGCATTGGTAGACTAATTTTATTTTAGGACTATTTACTAAATAGTACTCGTTGGTATGAACCTGAAAAACGTAGGCTGGTAACAATAGAACTAAGAATTTATTGAAGACTTTAGGTCAAATTCAAGACCTGACGAATTCAAACTACGCGTACTTTTTAACTACTGATCGGCAAACCTTTTTATGTTATAAATACATTTAGGAATAAAATTTTCAGTAAAAACCCGTGTTAATCAATTTTATAGTAATTTCAGTTATTTACTGAAATATTAATGATTAAATTAAATTTATATATATATATATACATATGTATAACATTTTGGCTTTATTATACTAAAAATAATACTTTATTGTTGACTATATTTATTTTTCGTAAATTATAAATTGGATGGTAGTGCTGATAAATATTATAGTTATATATTATAAAATCTGTAGTACTAAATATTATTTAAATTCTTTTTTAGCGATAATTTGAATATAACTTTTCATAGTAATGTTATGAAATTATGTAAAATAATTTTGTTATATGTAACATTTTACAATTTTCATTTTTTTATTTTGTTAAAAAAAAAAAGAATCAGTATTATTATGGTGTTAATTCATTATTTCTTTTAGAGTTATTAAAGTGTCAGTCATAGGTCCACAACAGTTTTAAAAATAAATTTTTAAACACTTTTTTAAAAAGTCCTGTTTTTCTAAAATATTTCAGTTTTAAAACTGTGTTTATCTATAATAATAATAATTCACTTATTTTTGCTATTAAATTAAAAACATTTTAAAATTCATTATTATAAAAACTTTCTTAAATATTCTGGTTAATGACGAAACTATTTTATTTATAATTGTTTTTTTTTTTTATAACATAAAAACGAAAAATTGTGCTGGTTCAATCATTTTTTAAAAAATGTTTGTTATAATTTTAAACTAAGATGCAATTATATTAGTTTATGAGTTGAGAGTTACTCAAGTATCGCTCATAGGACCAGATTTTTAATTAAATAATTTTTTGTTTTGTTTATTATTAAACAATAATTTTTTATTTATTTTTGTTTTATTTTATTCAAAATATTTTAATCATATCTCACTATTTCTTTTCATAAAAATATTAAAACGAATATTATATTTTAAAAGGAATATACGAATAATATCGAGTATTTTAAAATAGACCTAACTTTTCCTAGTGTTTTATTTACATAAGTGTTATTTGTAACGGTTAATACAACAGATTAAATAACATAGCAGTAGCGAAGAAAACATACCATAAAGCAAGTGGTAATACAACTTATATCGTTGTATATAAAAATTGTATATAAAAAAATTCAAAAAAATTATTTCATATTTGTCGAAACTTGTGGTAACTAAAAAATAATAATAATAAAGAGCACGCAAACAAATATTACGTTAAATTCAGTTTTGTTTAATTAATCAAGTTAAAAGGGGAGGGGGGTTAAACATTTAAAAACATAGAATATATATATATATATATATATATACGTATGTTTTTAATATAACTTTTAAATTTAGACGCTAAGATTTAAAAAAAATTAGATCTATAAAAAAGTTATTTCACGGTATTTTGCGACTATTTATAATAGCTCTAAAGATTTTTTCATGGAGTAAGATATAATAACAATAATATTGTTTTCTTATCTTTTGCTAGATCAAAGGTACTTAAAGAATAGTAATTTTTTCTTTACCAGAAGGTAATAATTACGTAGAATAGTATTCATTCCTAATAGTTATATTTATAACTAATTTATGTAACGTAATAATTTTATTAAACTAATTTCTAGTATTAGTGTTTTATAACAAGTAATTATTTTATAGGAAATTACCATTAAATTAATAAAAGAATCCGGTTGTTGCAAAAATGATATTGTTATAATAAATTTACAAATTAATTACTTAATTTATTAGAAAAAGGAAGATATATATATATATTAATTCTAAAATGAAGTTATTATATTTTTTATTTAATTGCCTTTATTAAACATTTTTTCTATCTAAATATTTTTTTATTATTAAAACCAGGTAGGTATTATTGTCATATTTTAATGTTAATGTTTAAATTATATTATCATACAGAATATTATAACGTGTTATAATCGTTAATATTATCAGATTTCAATTATGTTATAAATTTTATAACTATCAGATTTAACTAACAATGATTGTCTCATTAGTAACTACAGATTTTTTTTTTTTAATAACACGTTTACTGCATTTGGAAAAGTAACTTCAATAATCATTCTGATAGTATCATAATAATGAATATGCATTAAAATTTTTTTTTTTTTTTTTTTTTTTAATTAAAAATATACTGTTACGTGTTGTGGTTATATTAATAATCATTATTTTAATATAATAGAGGTTACGAATTTCATTTTCGAATTAATTATTTTCTTAACAGTCGTTTCTCTTTGTAATCTATGAATGAATTTTAGTCCATGGCAATTTTAATTTAACTTAAAATTTTTGTTAAATAATCTAGTACAGATATTTAAAAACTAATTATTACACAAAGATATTTATAAGTAATTTAAAATTCTTATTATTTTATCAAATTATTCAGCGTCAATCAATAAAAAGCGCTATATTTTGTCTGTTTAATGTTATTAGAAATATTTTTGATAACTGGAAATAAGGTGTAATTCGGTTCTGAGAGTATTAACGGGAATTTAGTATTTTATTTTATGATTCTATTAGTTTGAGAAGATTCTATTCAACATAAATTGAATTTAAAACTTTTCTGACTGTTTCGGTTTATAGTTTTTTGGTTTTGTTTTTGTAAAAAAAAAATGTATATTTAATAATACTTTTAACTCTTAATAAAGATTAATTTTAAAGTTCTTTATGAATTAAAGTAAATTTTTTTTTTATCTAAAAATATATATTTTTTTTGTAATTTTATAAATATACATCAATTTATTTTAATCAAAAAAGGAAAAAGAAACCCGAAGAAAATTTACAGTAAGTATACAGAAAAGCAAAAACAACTAATCTCGGAAAGAATGAAATGAAAACAACGTAAATAAGAAAAAAGAAGAAAAAATGCAACGAGATCGAAAAAAAAAAGGTCTAATCGAAAGAAGAAAGATAAAATGTAAAAAAAATTATTCCTTTTGTTGAAAACGTTTACTGCAATTAAACAATCTGCAATAATTATCTGTTTAAAAAAATAAATTGAATATTTTCCTATTTTATAAAATTTTTTTTGCAATAAATAATCTGTTACAACTTTTTTTTTATATAGCAAAGTAATAATTAACTTTCTTTCAACGTGTTCGTTCAGCAGTCATTTTCTGAAAGGAATTTAATTATTAGCTTATTCTTAATTTATTTGTAATAAATTGGTTTTAAAAAGTTTTAAATTAAGTATTTTATTAATAAGTTAATTCTAGGGTTATCGTAAATAAAAATTTGTTGTCGTGTGAACTTATTTTTTAAAACGACTGGTTTCTAATTATGCTAAAGAAAAGTTCATAACTTTAAAATACGTAGTATAATGTTTTTACAGTAAATTGCTACTAATAAACTTCCAAATATGTCTATAAAGAAGTAAAAAATAAACATTTTTATTCTACGATTAAAATAATTTTATAGGCTAATGTAATAATAAGAAATGTATATATATATATATATATATATATATATATATATATATTATACTTGTGTATTAGGTGTAAAGAGTACATTGATATGTCCGTGCAGACATAAAACGGAGGTCTTCAATTCTTTTATTTTTATTTATTTTTCATTTTTTCATGTCGCATATGTTAGTCCTGACTTGACTTTTAAAAAAATTCATTGTTTCGAAGATTGTTCTATTGTTTGTATTTTTAATTTTTATTTATTATATGTATATATATATATATATATATATATATATATAATATATATATATATTAGAAGATTTTCTTATATTTCAGTTCTTTCACATAATTTATATGGAAGATATAAAAAGTTTTGTTAAACGATAATTATCTATTCCATATCGATAACTGGAAGATATTTTTTCAATATTTATTATTGTCAAGTTTTTGCGTATTTTTTGTTATTGCATAATATTTTACTTGGTGTTTATGATATCGAAAAAAAAGGTTACGCAAGTAATTTTAATAAAACTGGTTAAGAAAATTTGCGTTTATATAACAAAACTGTTAGAAGTACTCATGTATACAATTCAAAAACGATTTGTGTAATAAAATCTTTTGACTTAATATTTCATATGTAGATTAAATGAAATATAGTTTTAAAGTAAAAAATAATATTTCCTCGTGAGGAATATGCTAGCAAACGGGAATAGACTTTTCTCGTTAGTATTCATTATATATATATATATATATTTATAGTTTCTCTTTATTATTTCTCGAATCTTTTTTTTTATTAGCTTTTATAAAAACTCAGGTTTTTGGCCTTTTGCGTTTCTTGGGACGGATATATCGCTGATTTTTTGCCTCCTAACATACATGGTAAATAATAAAATAAATCTAAAAATTAAATTCATAACACTCAATACAACTTGTACAACACTACTTATACTTAAGTATTCAACTTGAAAGACGTAAATTAAAAAAAAATGTATCCTTAATAAATGGCTTTTACCACAGTTATAAGGTTCTCAAACCTTGAAAAATGAACTAAACTCATTTCAGACGTCATACAGAGATGATATTTTATACACTAACCTAAGTCGGGTGACAAAACAATATTTAATTGTTAATTTCATCTAATTTATATTTTATATATTTATGAATTATGTATGTGCATACAGAGTGTATCAAAACTGCACGGCAATCTCTCGGAAACGGATTCTATATCTAAAAATAAGAAAAAAGTTTCCAA
>JAAAKQ030472399.1:8806-23401 GCA_010016005.3 Zanna intricata | reverse complement strand
TCATACACATCATCCTCATTCATCCTCTGAAGTAATACCTTACGGTAGTTCCGGAGGCTAAACAGACAAAGAAAGAACCTGATTGACAGGTGTGGTAGTGCTACTGGATGAACTACTTTGCTACATCTAATGAAATACTTTGTAACATCCTAATCAAAAACTGTTATGCCCTAAAACTGTGACCTTTTTCTAAAAATCACAAATTCTATATCAAAGTTATTTTTAACTACATTGTAGCAAGTTTAAGATACACATTTATTATTTTGCTAAATTTTAACAGTATTTTTTAGTAGCAGTAGTACTAAACCATCACTGGAATTGTTCTTGTGTACTTATGTATCAGATTTGACTGAATTTCTTGCTCTTAGCCTTCAAATAAAATAATAAAGAATATTTACGTATAAATAAAGTACAGTTTGTATAAAATTAAAAAAAGTAGTTTTGCAAATTTAGTAGAACTTAAAATAAGCTTTTGTATAAATATAGACAATATATTCAAACAGAATTTTGGTTATTGTAAAATGAAATTTCATTCTTTTTTTTTTTTTTTCAGTGTTTTAAATAAATTGTACTATTAATTTCTTGAACATGGTACTGCTGATATGTTAATTAATTAAATAATATTAAAGATTAAAAATCCACCTTACCAGACATTGAAATAAACCCAAGATCTTTTGGCTTAATTGAAAGCGATCATCAAGAGTTACGAAACATTATATTGAAATCAAAAATTATAAAAATGTAAGTTAAAATGTAAAACCAGTCATGACTGCTCAGTCCTAGCAGTATACTATTAGGATTTTTTAGTGTATTGTTAAATTTTTATGATTTTTTAGTATACTGTTATGTTTTTATAATTTTTGACTTCAGTATAATGTATTTAACTTCTGATGATGGCTTTCAATTAAGGTGAAAGATACTGGATTTATTTCAATGTGCTGGTAAGGTGGATTTTTAATCATTAATATTACTATTTAATTAAAATTGTACTTTTCACTATAAATCTTAATATATTTGTATTAAAAAATTTATATTTAAAAACTTAAGTATACTAGTATAAATATACTACTATTAATATTTTAGGAAAGAGAAAAATGACTCTTTTGCATGAACAATTCTGCCTGACATCAGTTTCACTAAACATTGAATTGCTACCGTAGTGATTATAAAAGAAAATGGGACAGAGGAATTTTCTTTTAAAAATTCATGATTTTGTAGAATGTTTATGTTATAAAAATCCATCCCCAAGCAATAATAGTTAACATAGCTGGAGAATGGAAATATTTAGGAATTGTTAAAGAATGTCAGTCAGTTCAATAAAGACCCTCTTGAAATTCAATCATACTGGTAGCTGTACACATTTTAAATTTCTGAACCTAGTTTGTATGTGCTAATCACACACCCAAAAACCAGAAACCATTAAATATTCATGCTGGTTTTGCAAGTGTGTTACTGTCATTGCAAAAGACCAAACAATATTTGACTAAGAAAAATGAAAGTGACAGATAACATTTGTTTGATAATATTTATCTGCAACATTAATATTTGAATTTTTGGACCCAGAATTTGATCAGTTTCAAATTAAAAAATAAAATATAATAATAATAATATTATACTTTATAAACTCAAAACGTAATTAAATAAATAAAAATTTCTTTAAGATTTAAAAACTAAAATTTCTTTAGAGAAAATGAAATAAAACATGTTAACAGTTAAAAAAGAAATTGGCACACTAAAACAGCATATTCTAAGTATGAGATACACATACAAAAATAAGTTCATGTTCCTTTCATTTATAACATACTGAAGCTATAATCAGCTGTGGGCCTTAAGACCAGCATTAAGATCTTTTCAAGTTCTCTCCTGTAGTAGCACTGCCATACTCATCACTCCATAAAAATTCCATGTGTTAGCATTACCACACCGGTTATATAGTAATTTACTGAATTAAGTTATACAGTAAAGATTTACTATTTTTTATTGTCATAGTTTAAGTAAATTCTTTTCTGCATGAAATGTATTAAGCAAATTTGGCTACACCCCACAATGATGTAACTCCCAAAATTTGTTTCAAGTTTCTTCAGTTAAGGGATAAATCTGGTGAAAAGGTTATAGGACTCCATTGTAAATGCTGATGGTGTAAAAGATAAATAAAATTTCCCAGTTAGTATCAAAATCATTTGGAATTCAAAAGCAGTTTCACTAGTTTGTATAATAAATTGAGTAAAACTTTTTTTTTTTTTTGGCGTGATTGAAAAAATAATAGGTAAAAATTATAACCCAAAAGAGTATAATTTCAGATCTGAAAAGTTATAAGTTCCCAGCTTTTGAACCCTGATGAAGGTGCCCAAATCTCAGTATGGCCGGGTATAGGAATCTTGCACATTTTTGTCCTTGTTGGAGCTCAGAGAAGGTAAAAGCTGTAGTAATACTTTTTGACTTATCTTGGATCTTTCAGTTCTTTTAGCCAAACAGGCTTTAAGAATGTTTAAATTTTTCCCTAAAATATTTTCCACTTAAATAACAAGAGAATTCTGTGAAAAATTGCTAACACCCCAATCATGATTGCCAAATATAACCTGTCAACAGTCCTTAAACTTTAATTTTTATATAAGTTCTTAATGTTGAAATTGTACTATCAGAAAACTAACAAAATCTAGAATATTTTTTTATCTTTAGTCCCTACAAGTTTTCTTCAAATAAATTAGACTTTACAAGAATAGCCTAGGAAAGAATAAATTTTTTTAAGGTATAAAATAAATTTTTTTCAATAAGTGATATGCAAGGTATAACTACAAAAAAAAAAAAAAAACAGGCTCCTTCATTTGTGACAAGTGATGTATATATATATATATATATATATCACTTTGTATTTGCTAGCTTTAAATGTATTGCTTAACTTTTGTACTTGTATATACTTTTTTTTAATATGCGTATTAAACACGTACTAAAGTAAATACTTTAATAAAAATTGGTCTAGCATTCATAACTGAGCAATAATTTTTAGCAGTTGTGTATATGTTAAATGTATCTCTAAAATTCCTATCACAGAATTTATTTCTACACTTGTTTCTGAACCATTAAGAACACAAGATGAAGTTTTCCTTGAGCCACACTTAAGTAAATCCATAAAATTCTTGAACTTTTTAAATAATTAAAAAATTGTTTTGCTTACCTTCAAAACTATTCAGCTTTATCACCTTCAAACTAGTCCCATTCACTTCAAATACATTGTCCTCAGTGTTTCCTCTAGCCTTCAAAACTTTTCTGGAACTCTTCAGTATTTGAGGCACTGTGCAGTTCAGCTGGCAACTTTTCCTTTGTCAAGTTAATTGACTGAAAACATCAACTTTCAACTTCATTTATAATTTGGGGTAAAAATTGTCCACTGATGCTAGATCAGATGAATAATGATGTGAATTGACTTGTTACATGTTTTGTTAAAAACTGACCAATTAATGCAATGTATTACATTGACTGACTGATTTGTGTAATAATGCATTGTCAACTTGGAACAGCCATCATTTTTAACTTGCAAGCTCATTTTTCTGATTGCCTCACAAAGATGTTTCATTACTTCAAGAAAACTCCTTATTATCAGTAAGGAGCTATTGTGAATAACTCCTTATTGACTTGTCTTGTCTTCTGGAAGAAATTCATGGTAAACAATGCTTTCACAGTCGAAAAAACAATCACCATGACTTAAATATTTGACCACACTTACCTTAAGTCATGGGGACCCTTTTGACACAAATTGTGATGATTGAGCTTTTGTTGTATCATCATATCCATATCTCGGCTTCAGTAATGATATTTTTAAAATTTTTCCCTCAGCTCAATTCAGAAGCTCTTGATTCACATACACTCAATTCTTTTTTGTTCATCAGTCAAAAGGTAGGCTCCAATTTTACTGTTATGCAATTCATGTCTGAATTTTGTGCAATAATTTTATGACACACAGTCTTTGAAATTCTTCTTCAGCTACCTTGAGAACAGTTAAACAATGGTTAGAAGGTATGAATTCTTTAACTTCTAGAGCAATTTCATCAGTTTTGTTTGTGGAAAGTTAGCCTGAATGAGAATCATCTTCGGCTGAAGTTTGACCATCTTTGAAACATTTCCACCACTTGCTCATTTAAGTCTGGCTTAAAGCAACAGTTATTTATTTATTCATATAATAGTAACAGCAAGCTGATACCCAATAACAATCTCGGTTGTTGATAGTGAATCTTCTAGCATATAAAAATGCCATGCTTAACTGAAATGCCAACTCAGAACTTCCAGACGAGAGACAGAGGTGATATCATGCTGCTCCAGAGATTGGCAGATCATCCAATATGTTGTTTGTTACAATAAAATGCACTTATTTTTTGAGAATCTTAAATACTTAGAAAATTGCAAAATCTTAATTCCGTTGTTTGTTTCTTATTGTTTGATTAACCAAAGTCAAACTTCAACAAACCCCAGAAACCCACTTATAACAACGTAATATAAGAGCCGTTAGCTCCTATATTATGTTATTATAACTGTTATAATTTCATTATTATTAATTTACAGCCATTGTTTTTTCATCCACCTCTTATAATTCATCATCAGGGAAATCTCAAACAGTCAGCATAGTGCAGAAGAGCATTACTTTGTTGGAGAATGACATTATGATTTCTATTACTTGGAGAAATTAAAATTTGTTCAAGTAATTTTGAGATAAATGGTAGGTTTTAAAAATTAATTAATTAATTCTTTTGTTGTTAAAGTTGCCTAACCTAACCTAAATGTGTAAAAGTAATCTTAACTGATAATTTTTCTTGATACTAAAGTCCTTTTTTGTTTTAAAAGTTTGAATTAAAAGTTCTCTTTTTGAATTTAAAGTTAGTATGTGTTTTTTTAAAAATATACTTATGGGGAAATTTGGAAGAAAATGTGATGAAAGCATGAAATATGAGAAAAATTTTATGATATTGGTTTAAACCAAAAGAATTCCAATTGAGTTATTGTCAGTATCTAAAGTAACTGATATAATTCATATAAAAAAAAAAAATAATGTTTTAGAAATACAACTGAATCTGAGGTATGTAAGACTAAGCCAAGATTTTTTAGGTAACTGCAATTATGACTTGTATTTTTTTATATACAGCATAAAATATTACTTCCTTTTTTCCTGGTTGTATATTATGAGATTTCTGAAAGTTCCATTCTCTTAATTGAATTTGTCATCGTACAGTTAAATATGTGCAGGTCATTTTTGCATGACTTAGACAAAATTATATTTAGTCAAATATGAAATAAAATGTCGTTGGTTATTAAATAATTATTATTATTAATGAAACATTTTCTGAATGTGCTTTCTATAAATTTATAACAAATAAAATATATGTTTGTAAAGTTTTGGCTATTTTAGAATCACTGTGTTATAAAAAGGAAAATTGTAGAGATGTAGAGTATTTGCCAAATTAAAATGAAACATTTTTAGATTTTACTTTTTAGTTAATGAACTTAATGTATCACTGTATACATCAATAAAAATATAATCTCTGCCATACTGCTGAGAACATTAACATAATAATTACAATTTCCTTCATTATTCACTGTTTCAGTTAGTAAATGTCTGTGAATACATTTTGCTTCACATAATGTCAAAAATAAATTCTTGAGCAAGATCAGAAGGTTGTTACAGAGGCCATTGTTTTCATCCACCTCTTATAATTCATCATCAGGGAAATCTCAGTCAGCATAGTGCAGAAGAGCATTACTGTGTTGGAGAATGACATTATCATTTCTATTATTTGGAGAAATTTAGACTTGTTCAAATAATTTTGAGATAAATGGTAGGTTTCAAAAATTAATTAAACAGTCAGATTACTCTGTCTCATCCTAAAACATACAAAATATTTTCTTTTATGAAATTATATTAATGTGGATTTTCTATAGCCCAAATACTGGTGTGTCTGAAAATGACCAGAAATATTAAGTTGTTTTGTCACTCAAAATCACTGCATCAATCTCACTGAGAATATTCTTTTGGTTATCACATGAAGTTGTTATAACTGTTATTAGCCTGAGATGAAGGTGATTTTTAAAATGTTATGAACAGATTTTTTGTCAGTGTGAATTCATGAACACATTTACATGTATATTTTCTGGAAGTGTGAAGATAACTCCTCAAAATTGCTTTCATCACTGAGATATGACCTATATAAACATTTCTTATCCAATAGAGTTTGTGTTTTTTTTCTACTGCTGGTCCAATTGACTAATATTATTTATAGTGGAGGGCCTTCATTAACAACATATTTTATTTGCAGTCATGGATTTAAACCTTTGTGATTATAATAGGTACTGAACCTTTCTCTTTTAGTCACCATCTTTGTTACGGGGTGCTGGCAATGTAACACATACACCTGTACAAGTGTGTTCTCCCATTCAACTTTTCATCATACTCTAAGAATTAAAAAATATATATCCTTAGTTTGGTGTCTGTTTTTGTCTTCATAATTTTTCCTTTCAAAGTTACAGTAATTCAGAACTACTTCATGCAGTTTATAGGTGCACTGTATACAAGTTAGATAACTATATTTTAGCTTTATTTTCGTGTTAAGTTCTTAAAATTTATGTTAGTTTAAAATAATGTTCAAATATTTTTTATGTTTGTCTGAAATTTACCAGGTTTGGGTTTTTAATGGAAGTCTCAATCTGATCCACAATTGCCTTATTATTGAAATAAAAAAGATGCAACTTCATAGGAATAAAGTATCAAAACTATAGATTACAAATGAACTTTCATTTGCAATCTATATTTTATTAAACATCATGTCTAATGATGTTTAATAAAATATGATTTTAGGTATAAGGAATTAAAAATGTAATGTCAATTCACAATTTTCATAACAAGTTTTGTCAGTTCGCAACAACTTTAGTCGTAATTAACACTCTTTATTTATTAAAATGAAAGAGTACAAAAATGAACTGTTTTTTTTTTTTAATCAATTATAATTTTGTAATGTATAGTAATCTTTCTTGCATTTATAATAATAATTTGTCTTTTCTTTTTTTTTTTAATTGTGAGTACACTGTACATTTTTTGCATGTTAATTTATAATTTTAGTTAATAACATAAATTATTCATAATGTAGTTGCATGAATAGAAACCAGAAGATTTTTCTTCTCTATTCCATATCCCATTAATATATATCTGATAGTACCAACAGGACAAATTCTCAGATATCAGCCTTCAAACCAATCCTGCAGATACAGTGTTGTAGTTATAGAGAAAGTCATACCACGATGTAAGATGTTACGATCTTATGGGGTTTATAAGTTCAGAGAATTATTTTTCTTTAAAAGGTATTTTACTGAGTGCCTATGTTTGGATATGATCATTGACAGAACTTAACCTTTTTTAGTAGTTTTTTGAGCAATGGAATGATCAATGTATGTCTGTGACTAAAACCCTATTATGGGTACTATGTTAAAATAGTGACACAGTGCTATGGTTCTATATTATCCCCAGTTTTGCAGTGTATACAAAATTCATTTATGTGTAGAAATAGTAGAAAGATGCATGAAGTTTGATTTCCTACCTAACCCTATATTTTGGTTTTCTGGAAATCATTGGTTTAAGTACCTCATCCACTATTGTGAAGTGCACTCTGCAAACCTTAGATGGAAGCTTAGTCCCTGTAAACCAAACAGTTTCCACATTCATATTATTTTCATCCCTAGCTTATCTATGCTTGTTTTCCTAAATTTCAATTTCTAAGATCTAAGAACGTACTAAGATCTATCGTACACAAATAAAATGAATATGTTCAAATGTTTAAAACTGATAAAATATTGCCTATGTTCAATATAAACTTTTTTTGTTAGATTTTCATTGATTTTGTATTTTAATGAAAGAATTGTCATCTTAAGGTTTAAGATGAGAAATTTAAAACTGCCTGTCTCAGTTCAATTCTCAGTTAATGCTATAATCAAATCTTATATGCCTTAAGTTCCATTAAGATAACTCAAGAAATGTTTGCTAAGTATAATAATGTTACATTACAAGTACAGCAAACTAGGTTTTTTTTTAACATAGCACATTACAGAATGCAAAACGGGATAGGTAATAATTCAGTGAAGTACAGCGGGTACTTAACTGAGTGGAGTACAGAAGGAACTGCATACGTTCAGGTAGTACAGCGGGTTTTCTATCTCTATTGGTAGAGGTCAGCATATTACTGTTGACTTTGCATCGTATGTTAGCACATCAGAAACATTTATATTTTGTTACAGTGCAGTTAGTATTTACATTGAACCAGCTTTTTTTGGTGGAATTATAAATTTGCATGAACTGTCATCACATTTGAAAGAGGATAAATTTTTAATAAATAGATCTGTTTTATAAATATTTGTATTCAGTTAGTGTTTATTAGATAATTATGATTTACTTTTAATTTATGATTATACATTCATTCCATCATTTTAATTTTAAATTAATATTTTTTGGAGATTATTTTTATCCCTTTATAATAATAAAATGTTTGTTGCATAAATATGTTTAATTTTATTATTAATCTTTTAACTAAAAGGTTATAAAATATACAATGTATTATTTCATTATTTCTTTAAAACATAAATGGTATAGTTACTTATGTCAGATCTATTCTAAAACATTCAGAGGAATTTACTTAAAAACTAATTTTCAGGTCATAAAGATATCAGATGATGAAATGAAATGAAAATAAATTTTTAATTAATCTAACATAAAAGTAAAATAAAAAATTCTAAATCAATTTTTTATGTATGGAATAAATTGAGGATTTATTGCCTATAAATTTAAAACAGACTTTTTATAGGTAAAAACCATAAACATAGGTATTCTTTTTTTATAAAACCAAGAAATAAATTATTTTTATCTAATTAAAAGACTAGAAAATTAGTTAACATTAATTGCCAACATGAACAACTAAGAAATTTAGGAACCAGCCACATACAAGCAAGTGTTCAACATGGACGGTATAAATTTAGTGCATTTTCATCTTCCTTGCACGTCATGCATTAGAGCGTGTCATGTTTCTCGGATTCTTTAAATGTTTTGTATTCTGAGACAATATAAATATTGATAACCAGTATACTTAAGTGAGATAAAAAGAAAAATAAAAAAAAAGGTAGAAATAAAAAGAATAATTCAGCAATAATAATTAATTAATAATAACCCTCTGTTCAATTTTCTATTCATGTGAATTTCTATAAAACAGTTTTTTTTTTTTTAATTTTGTTGAAGGAGTCCCTTGTAGGATAATAGTTTGAAACTGGTTGTTTTAACATATTTTGTTATTTTCTTTTGTGGTATAAAATGATAAATTGTGCTATTGGTGTTTTAACAAAAATGGGAGAAAATTGACATGTTTGACTTATTCTCACTAGCTTCTCAAGAAAATGACTGATGATGAATTATGTTTATTATTTTAATTTATGAGTGGTATAAAACATTTTTATTTGTAAGTACTTGTTATCTGATAAAACAGTACTATACATAAAATATTGCCAAATGCACTACATCATTTCAGAAAGCGAGATTGAGAGGTGTTTTAGTTTGATAATTACACCATTCAGTTAATATATATTGACAGTTATTAAAATTGGTTCGTTGTTATAAAATAACGATCTGAGTTATAGTGAAATGACACAGATCTGTTATTAAATAATTAATATAAAAAAATTTTGATTAGTTCTTTTTATTGCGGTTTGTTTTTTTCATATACAATGAACAGTGTATGTACCGTATTGCCACCTCCCTTATTGTGTATTGGATTCAGATGTATTGTCCTTGTAAAAATGTTGAATTCTAAGCAGGAGTAAAAAAACTGAAGTAAATTATATCTTTAATTTTTTTGTAGTTTCTCAATGACAGTTTTAAGTAGACATTGTGACAATTATTTAACTACACCTATATAAATATTGGTTGTTTGAATCTACCAGACAAGGAGGTGTTTTATTTGAAAATCTTTAATGTAAACTAAATATATTGAATCTGTACTTTGATAAAAAAGTTTTACAGGATCTGTAAAATATTAACTTATTTAACATTTAAAATATGGAAAAGTATTAAATGAATCTGAACGACTATTTATGATCTTCACATTACTTGACCATACCTTACTATATTTTTCTTTTCTTTAAGTTTATCTATGATTGATCTAACCTTGAAACTAAATATTTTATATTACTTACTTTTTTAGAGTGCTGGTCAAGTCTGTTAACTACACTCGTGTATAATCTTATTGATCCTTAAAGTACATGAAACATCTTGAGTAGTATAATGCTTAAAAAATAAAGGGTGTGAGTTTAAATGGTGATGGTTATTATCACATGTAATAAATTGATTCCAGATTATAAAATAATACTGGATGTAGTTACCCTTTAGACAAGTTACTATATGCTGGCATTTAGTGAAGATCAATTATATTAAAGGATAGTTGAGCATTGGCACTAGCTGCTAGTCCTTAAAACTTATCTTATTTTAACTTGTTTTTTATTTTATTATGAAATTTTCAGAATATATATTTGTAGATATAGAGAATGAATATATTCTTATATAAATCAAAATGCCCATGTGTTTGCTTAAAATTCACGAACAGCTGGGTCGATCTTATGATTGTTTTGCCCTCTGTATTTATTAAGTTTTGAACTTTATTGGAACCAGACGTAACAGTTCACACAACTGATATTTTTATTATTTCTTTAATTGAAATATTTACCACTGGTTCATCCCTCTTGATGAGAAATTGGTTTTTGGCATTTACTTGCTAATAATATAACAAAAAAAATAAAAAGTAATTGGGGTGAATGATTAAACCTATTCACATTTGGATGTCACTATTTTAAATTTATTTGCTCACAATGTGCATGTAATAGCAAAGAGTTTCAACAGACAGAAATAAAATTTTAATCAAATTTCCTTGAAAGTTATATTTTAAATTTTTATTAGGGAACATTCCACCCTACTTTTAGAAAAAAAATTTTTTTATGTTTTACTTATGAAGGATGTATATCAGCAGAAAATTTCAAAAAATGGAAATTAAAGTAGAATTTTAATCAATTTTTGTGGAAACTATTTAAAATTTTTCTTTCCATATAATAAATTCTTCTTATGATTTACTAATTGGGAGTGCATTTTAGTAAAAGATTTCTATTAAACAATTTTTTTTTTTTTTAATTTTGATTGAAAGGATCCCTTTTAAGATAATTGTTTAAAACTGGTAACTGGGAACACCTGGTGATGAGCTTGTAAATATAAATAAATATTTATATTATAGTACAACCCTGTCCATCCAGAATAGACATGATCGTATAGAATTCTGAGATCACAATACCTATGAAGTGTAAAATACAGAAAGTTATTTAAAATTGTGTTTATAATCATGTTAATAATAAATTCAAACTTTACTCATAGTAAGATAAATTTAGAAATACTTGTAGATGACTTCACTGTGCTAATGTAGCTTAAGCAGATTATGCTTGTTTATAAATACAAACATCTAAATTATTGGTGTATAATTTTTACCCATGAATCTACCATAAGTATATGTGAAAATTTAAGCTTACTGATCGTAAAGAAAGTTAATAAATTAAATTAATTTACTTTATCTGTTTCATAATATTTTACCAACTTGAAATTAAAATGTTGGGACAGAATTACCGAAGAAATGGGATTCTAAATTTGTGTAAAAAGTTTATGTATGTATTTAAAATACCCCAATCAACCGCTGAATTGATCCGAATAATCTGGATATCTGAATGAAGAGATTCCAGAAAAATAAAGTTATATTGAATACATTTATAAAAGAGACATTTAGACTATATTATAACTACCTACTGAGCATACGATCAGTGTAATTTATATCCTCATTTAGATTTCCTTAAAAAAATCTTCTGAAAGTTTATTTATAACTTTCAAATGCAGGTGGTTGTCTTGTATTTAGATTTTTTTAAGGAGTGATAGATGTGGCTTTACTTGATATGTAACTTGTCTATGAGTGATGATTTTTACAACCTCTGCTTAGGAAATCCTAATTACAGAGAGAGTTACCTCCCTATTAAGCCCCAGTAATGAAGCAGCTGTTACTTGAAGGTGCCAGTTCGCACCATGAGTACAATCAAATTGATAGCAGGCATAATTCTCAAATTGTTTGTCTAGATTATATTTATATTTTATGAGCTCTAGAAGGCCTGGCTTTATTCATTTGGCACCACTAGTTTAGTTTTTTGTTAAAATATTCTTTGGCAAGAAATAGTCCTTGGATTGCTTCATGGAGATACCGGAGTTGCTACCTCACTGGAGTCTAATAAGTGGCTGCTCTGCTGGCTAATAAAAAGTGATAATGTGATGACACAGATGAATCTAGGTTGGTGACATCTTCATCTAAGGCAGAAGGAAAAAGAAAATGGAAAGGAATGGGTAGTTAACACTCTTGGCTGGGATCACAGTGAGTATGTAACTGGAACATAAGAATGAAGCTAATACAGTTTAACTGATATATTTCTATATTAATAGTCTACAAATGTTCTTTACAAAATAACATTTTTTTCAGATACTGAGATTTATTCATGGCAAGTTTTATTCTTCTTAAAGTCTGATAATCAATGTACGTGGTATACATGTAGATTTTAGAATAAATGGTGAACAGAGAATACAGTATGTCAGGAAGAGTAAATAAGAGAGACAAATTTTATAATTTTTAACTGATTTTTGAAACTAATTGTAAGATTAAATAAACCGCTATTATTAATTTTTTAATATTGCCTTTTACTGGTATTTTTGTTAAATACATAAGTGTATTTTAACACTTAAATAAATCATATCTTATGTAAAAATATTACTTAGTTTATACTGAAATTACAAATAATATTATTTAAGTTTTCTTTGGAATAAATATATTACTTTTTTATTTCTTAAAAAAAAATTAAAAGTGCTTTTACTCATTCTTCATATTTTAAGACATTTTAGGAAATTTATATTTAATAAACTTTGTTTTACACATTCTTTATAAATAGAGTAAATAAGATATGCCTACTCCATCTTTAAGGTGTACAAAAAACTTATATGGGGTAAATTTTATTTTAAGGAGCAGCTACAGAATTAAACTGTGAAATATTTCTTGTACCACTGTTGCTATAATTAAGCAAATCATAGTACTGTAGAAGACTTCTGATGGCTTTTATGGACTTAAATTCATCAGATGACAGCATAAGATTTTAATTTTTGTATTTTTTTTTCATGAATGGTTTATAAATGTTATTAACAAAACTCAGTATGTGATTTGTCAAAGTTACCCATGGAAATGCATTTCAGGATTTATCTGACATTTTCAAGTAAAATTTGGTTAAGTAAAATATGATGTGTAGTCAGGTTAATTGTCGTTTAACAAAATTAGGCTTTTCACATCTTTTCTGTTAATAGGCAACATTTTATTCCACTGAAAGTATAAATGCATATTATTTTTAGAATTGTTAGAATTATGTACTTACACAAAGTTTGATTGCTCACTAGCTCAAGTTAGTAATTTATTTTACATTTTTATTTAATTTACCTCTTGTTTTATTAATACCAACTTTTTAGATTTATTTTAACCATGTTACTCTTTTTATTTTAATATTTTATTATTGGTATGATTAATTTACTAGTTATTACTGTTTAAAATAGTCTAAAAATCCTGGTATGTATAAAATCAGTGAAGGGAGAGATGAATTCTATAATATTGTGTATTATTTTATTAAGAACAATATTATTGCATCATTTTGCCATATAAATTCAAATTTGCAGGAATCAGTTATCTCTCATAGTTATTCCACTTAACTATATGCAGTTTTATATAAAAAAAAAAAAAATAATAATTATGACTGAAGAGTGGAAATAAAAATGAATTTACAGCAGTATGGTAGTACTGGTGTGGGAGACAACTGATGCTACTGACAGCTGGGTTAAGAGGCTCGTTTACATTTTTATGTAGTTTTAGAAATGGTGGTGCCTCTGTACAGAAAAGATGGTAGTTTTTATGCTAAATTATTATTTTTTTTTTACCTTATACATTTGGATCAGCTTTTAAGAATTATTTTTGTTTTAGTAAAATATTTATTAAATTGCATTACTAATTGAGAACGTTAATTTAAATATTTAAGATGTTTTAAAAATTTGATAAGCTAGTCAAAACTTTTAATTTCAGTGTTTGGTTTCATTAATTCCTTTTGTTATGTAATTATAAATTAATGTATTTATTTATTATTAATATTACAATAAACACTTGGTTTTTACAATGTCATATAATTAGTTTTTTAGAAATAAACTTTCAAAATTACTAAAAATTATAATAATGTTCTATTTCATTTGTTTTCAATGATTAATTACATTATTGATTAAAAAATTTAAATCACTATAAATTTACTATAAAAAATTGTATCATCACTATCACAATTAAACAGTATTTTCCTTGAAACATTTTCTGCAGCTTCTCATATGACAACAGGTATGTGTATGTGAGTGTGTGTGTGTTTTGTGTACATTATGCTGCACCTCTATACAAGGTAATACAAGCTTGGATTTATGTTAATTACAGT
>JAAAKQ030472388.1:0-23403 GCA_010016005.3 Zanna intricata | reverse complement strand
GGCACTAGATAGGGAATCTTGGAGAGCTGCATCAAACCAGTCAAATGACTGAAGACCAAAAAAAAAAAAAAAAATTTTAAATAAGTGAAAAAAACAATATGTATGTGTGGATATACGTGTGTTCACATCAAGGTTTCAGGAATCCCCGTGCGTTCTCATCGCCGCCCATCCCCCCGCAAGCAGGGACGCGTGGCGACTCAGCAGGAGGCTGTCCTCCTCCCCCTTGGCACCACCGTGTATGTGTACACTATTATTATTCTACTACTATATTATTGGGTATCTAGATAGAAGATACCTTTATCAGCCTCCGTAGCGGTAGTGGTAGCGTCTCGGCCATTAATTCGGAGGTCCCGGATTCGAATCCCTGTCAGGCATGGCATTTTTCACACACGCTACAGTTGATTCATTTCGTCCTCTTAAGATAACGGTGGTTCCGGAGGTTAAAAAAAAAAGAAGAAAAAGATACCTCCCTTCCAAAAGTTTAAACGACTTTCATAATAAAAATGTGTTATTTTACCAATAAAATAAAGAAACAAACTCAGTAGCGGTCCGTATAAGCAGCATTTTGAGCATTTAAATCGACTTAATTTTACTATAATACACCAATAAGTTGCTGTTTTTAAAAATATGACCAAATTAAACGGTTGGCCATAATAACTGGTGATCCTATAAACTGGAATTCATTGTGTGTGTGTGTGTGTGTGTTTTTTTTTTTTTAATTTAATTTTCTATTTTTGTCGGTTTAATAAGTTATTTAATCGTACCACGATTTTTTTGAAATCCTTTATATTAATTATATTTATCAAAAGAATAAATAATCAATGAAATATCAATACGGCGAGTATTTTTCTTTTAAAAACAACTTGAATATTTCTTAAAATTATGATTAAGTAATAATATAATAAACACAGGTAACCGGAAATAAATTATACAAATCTATACATTTTTATGATAAAATAAATAGAAGAAAAAAAATGAGGTCAATTTTATACAAGAAAAAAAAATTTATCCCATATTTATGATAAATAAAAATTAAAACTAGGAAAAGTTACGTCATTATATTAGTAAATACGGAATCTAATCTGGTAGAAAACATTAAAACGTAGACAACTACCAGAACAATCGTTAAAATAAAAATTATATAATAAAACCAGTAACCTACTTACCTACCTGTACATAACTAAGAGTACAGTAGACATCTTACGAAATACTGAGAAAGAGAGTGTGGTATTAAAAGAAAAAGAGAGAGGAATTATGTAAAAATGTAGGTCCTATTTAAAAAAAAAAGTTTTATTTTAAACTGCAACCTTTTCCTTTTATATATATATATATATATATAATCTTTTAGTATACTTTTCCTTCCTTAAAACACACAGCGCGCACAACATACTTCACACGCAAATAAATATGGAATTAATCGTTAGCTTATATCCCGGCATAAATGTATTAGATAACACATGTTATTTTATAAGAAAAAAAAACATACCTTTAAATAGAAATTTATTAAATCATATACTTATTTATTAAATAGGCCAAAAGAAGTTATTTATAAAAAAACATAAATAAGAGTTATGTGAACGGAATTTTGCAATTATTAAATAAATTTAATTTCCGTTCTAATTTTCTTTCTTTTTTTTATTTTTAAATATATATTTGTAATCAATCTTTTAATTTTTAAACTAATTTAAAGGAGAAAAAGTAAATATAAAAAAAAAAAAAACAAAAAAAAAACTAATTTTTGTTTTGTTATACAACAAAGATAATCAACTCGTGAAAATTACGTCATACAAAATTATAAACGGTTTCAAAGACCATTTCTATGATGTAAGCGTTTATAATTTATCAGATTATTTGCAAGTAACTTTTTTCTTTCTTTTTTTTTTCTCTAGTTAACGCATAAATTTTTTAATCAAAACTCGTTCAGTTAACTAACTGCTGCTGATGATATTATTATTATTATTACTACTACTACTACTAGACGTTTTATATTTTTATTGCATATTACTTTTAAAAATTTAAGTTTGCTCTATAATAATGATTAGGAAAAAAAAAGACTGATAAATTTGTAATACATTCCTGGCACTGGTTATTTATTCTTATATAAAGGGAAAATATACTTATGAAAATAGTTACCTAAGATTTTCTTTTTTGTTTGGAGTGGGGGAAATATACGATTTAAGTTTTATTACAAAAATTATCATTATATATATATAAAGAAAGAAAAAAATGGTTAAAAAATTCAAAAAAAATCTAATTTTTATTTTTAGATTCTCCTTTACAAAAATCACCTTCCAAGATTTTTTTTTATTTCACTACATTTACTAGTGGAAATAACTTATAAAATTCCACTAAAAAATGTATAAAAAGTTACGTAAGATTTTTTTTTTTTTTTATGTGAGGTGTAGAATTTTATTGGTAATGTTAAAAGTCTGTTATATTACATTATATACAATAAAAGTCGGATTCGAACCGATGCGCCTTCTCCTTGTATGATCTAAACGTTTCATTAATTCAAATTTCATTTGGCTATAATTCTGGAACCTTTTCTTTATCTATTTAGTCTCCGGAACTACCGTACGGTATTACTTTAGAGGATGAATGATGATGATTTGAATGAAGTGTAGTCATGTACAAACTCAGAACGACCACTCCTGAGAAATGTGGTTAATTGAAACCCAACCACCAAAGAACACCGGTAGCCACGATCTAGTATTCAAATCCGTAATCAATATAATTCTGGAACCAATGAAAATAAGTATCACTTATTATGTATTGTTGAAAAGCTGTCAATGAGGGCATATTACTGCAGTGAAGAAAAAATCCAACTTTTTTTTGGATTCTGGGCTTTTTTGGACACTTTTGGTCTAGTGATTACAATCAAAAGAGGATGTACAGAAATTAGATGTTCTTCTTTCCGGTTGAATGCCCTAGCTGGTTGACAGTACCTCTCCACTCTTCTCTCTTATCAGCTTTTCTCTTTAGTTCCCAGTACGAATTACAGTAGAAATCATCCATTATTGGTTTTACAGTATGAACTCTAAACGTGGTCTTCCCCTACAATTTTTCCTTTTCACCACTCCTTCTATCATCCTTTTATAACTAGGCCTTTGTGTCTAAGAATATGTCCTATTAGTTGCAGTTTACTTCTTTTCAATTGTTTTAGCAAGCTTCTCTTTTCATTAGCTCTCATAAATACCTCCTCATTTGATACTTTTTCTATCAAAGTTATCTTCAGCATCCTTCTGTAATACCGTTTTCAAAAGCCAAAAGCTTCCTTTTTTCAGCCTCACCAATTGTCCATAACTCACTCCCATATAATGCAATACTCCACACAAATGTTCTTAAGTAAATTCTTTCTCAACTCAAGGCTAATATTATTTGATGTAAACAAATTTTTCTTTTTGTAAAAGGCAGTCTTTGCCTGATGTATTCTGCTCACTATTTCTTTTCTGCTTTTGTCACCATTCGTTATTTTACTTCCTAACTATTTAAACTCTTCTACTTCCTGAACAGCTTCACTCTCAGTTCTATCGTTGTTTTATGACTTTGTTAACTAGATATTATAAAGATCTAAATAAAAAATTTCAACATTCTACGGCTAATCGTTTTTCAGTTATGCGAGATACGTAAAGACGTCATGCAGAAACTAGTTAAAATGGATATTTCCGTTGAAATTTGAAAACCGAAATTTTTCGCGATTACAATAATTCCTCGTACAGGAAGTAAAAATTATAAAATTATACCCGGCTAGCCCTTTCCAACATAGTGAGGAAGAGTCATCTGTATCCCCCTGCGTTCATTATCCTTATGCTTTTGAGAATAATACTGATAAATAATATCAATTAAAGCTTCTTCAATTTATAAAAACTATTAATGTATTGTAATATCTTCAGACCGAGAGTGTGATCAGCACATGATACGAGAAATTTGAGCGAATTTCAAAAAATTCAGTCCTAATATTAAAAATGGTAGTTACAAGTGGTTATCTGTATTTTGTACGGATAAAAACCTATTTTTCATGGTTCCTAACATTACCCAAGAAACATCACGAGGAAACTTATTTCGTTTCTCAAATAAAAAAAAAAAAAAAAATTTAATTCTATTGTGTTTTCTGTAGAAAAATTTTTGAATAATAAATCTAAAAAATGAACTTCTATTCAATATTTACAGCTTTCTCTTCGGAAAGCTGTAGGAACAGGGTGTTACTTCAGGAGACTTTGGAAAAAATTACATACAGTTGTCCAAACGAAAAGCATTGACTTTCCCAAGTGGAGATCAACAACTTGAAGGATCTATCTACCTTTCAAACTTATTGTCATCAAAAAGGTAATTTTAAGCGAAAATTTAAATCTTTTGAAAGTGAATGGAAAGTCTAAAGGAATAAAAACCATACAACTAATTTTATATCTTTAAAGCTTCTACTTCTCTCCATAACCGAAAGGTACAGAAAACCATTTTTGTAGAAATTTAATTTCAAGTACTGTATGTAATTTCCAAATCCGATTTGAACAATAGTTTGGTCACAATAAAGTTGAATATTAATAAGGGAACATAATCCGGTTATTACAGTGAGCCTCTTAAAAAAAAAAGTGAAATATTTGTAAAAATCCTACGTCCTTTCCAGGTATAAAAACTGCCGGTCTCCGTGGCGCGAGTGGTAGCATCACAGCCTTTCATCCAGAGGTCCCGGGTTCGAATCCCGGTCAGGCATGGCATTTTTCACACAGAAACAATTCGTTCATCTCATCCTCTTGAAGGTATACCGATGGGTGCTTCCGGAGGTTTAAAAAAAAAAAAAAAACTGTTCGTGTAAAATACCAGCTGAATCTACTCGTATTCAGTAGTTACTGGACAGAAGAATAAGAGACTTACAGAAACCACAGTTGTACGCAAAGGTAAGCGCGCATATGCGTGTTGTTAAAACTGATATTTTTTTCTTCTTCATCATTTAGATGTTTATAAACGAGTCTATAATTTTCCGAATATTTTAAATTTATTCAGAAATTGTCTTAAACTGGTAACTAATTTTGAACCGTTAAAAATAACAGCATTTTAAAAATAATAATTTTCTAGCCTACAAATTTTAAGTTATCTATTTTTAAATTAATATCTTACAAAATTCAACAAAAAAACGTGTTGAAAAATAAAATTAATATTAATATTTTAACAGTTTTGAAATAAATAAAAGTGTTTTATTGAGAAGGTGTGCTAAAATGAGAAAAATACAATTTAGGAGGTGGTTCCTAAATAGAAATACAATATATATACATATATACGTATGGTATAGATACAATAATACAATCTCTACAAGAATTGTGGGTTATTTAGTATTATTCATACAAGTTATTTTTAATCGTTTAACAGCGGCTATTTGTGTCAGTTCCGACTCATCCCCCCTCACTCCTTCCTCACTTATCCCTCTACAGACCAACCACCCTTCCGCGACTACTAAAATTCACCGGAGCCTATGACCAGCCAGGTCACCACCCAATCATAGTAGACTGTTTGCGTTATATTCTTATAACACTAAAATATTCACTACTTGTTACTTAAAGTACAATAACTTTTATACACACTATAGAGACAACAAAGAGAGAAAGACACACACACACACACACACACACACACCACAAATATAAATGCAGACCTATTTAAATAAAAACACTTCCGCATTCCCCAGTCTCATTATATATTTAAAACTATTCCACCATTATTACTAACTAGTAAACCAAGCTCTTTCCTAATAATAGATCCTTATTAGATTATTAATTTAAAAAAAATCCTTATCTAGTTCAAAAAACAAAAAAACATTTATCTTTTAAGTTTATATCTGTTAAAAAAAAAATTATTTTTATCAAAGATAAATATTACGTTCAAAAGTTAATCAAAAGGTATATGAAATTTTAAAGATAAAATCTCAAATCGACTAAATTGAATTTTTTTTAATACAATTAACCACGCGTGCAAGTTATATAATTTCACGTGTTTTTTTTTCGCAATGTAATTTTAATAAAATTACGTTTTAACTACTTTATTATTTCTTAACTTTGTTATTAAATAAAGGAATCTAATTGTTTTTCTAAGATCACGCAATTTTCTTCTTTCGGTTAACAGTCTTTAAGCTGGTTGGCAGTAGCTCTTCACTCTTCTCTCTAGTTCCCAGTATGAATTACAGCTCATATTATCCATTATCTGTTTTATGAACTCCAAACATGGTCTTTCCCTAAAATTTTTCCCTTCCACCACTTTTTTTTTATCACCCTTTTAACCAAGCCTTGATTTCTAAGAATATGTCCTATTAGTTGCAGTTTACTTCTTTTCAATTGTTTTAGCAAGCTTCTCTTTTCATTAGCTCTCATAAATACCTCCTCATTTGATACTTTTTCTATCAAAGTTATCTTCAGCATCCTTCTGTAATACAGTTTTCAAAAGTCAAAAGCCTCCTTTTTTCAGCCTTACCAATTGTTCATGACTAACTCTCATATAATACAATACTCTACAGAAATGTTCTTAATAAATTCTTTCTCAACTCAAGGCTAATATTATATGATGTAAACAAATTTTTCTTTTTGTAAAAGGCAAACTTTGCCTGATGGATTCTGCTAGTTATTTCTTTTCTTCTTTTTCCATCATTCGTTATTTTATTTCCTAAATAATTAAACTCTTTACTTCCTGAACAGCTTCACCTTTTAATTCTATCGTTTTTTTATTTCCTTTTTTTTTTTGGTGCAAATCAGTATTTTGATCTTTTTAATATTAATGTACATGTGAAATTATTCCATTAGCACCCTGTCCATTACAGTTAAAATTTGTTGCAAGTCTTTTTCGCTTTCTGCAATTACTGCTATATGCATGAAATTTTATGTATCTAATGCAATAAGATACGAGAAATAATAATCACAAGATACTTTCACTAAGAGTAATGATGGTAGTAACTGAATACCACTATCATTTTAGTGAATATTACAATGTTAATGAGGTATAGCATACTCGGTTCTTTGAAGATGATCGTGGTAAAACCATTTTCCAACTTTCCTTATTAAGGTTGACATTAAATTCTTGTTACTCTTCAGAATAAATATGTTATTTTCAGGAATGCCAGTGTTGTGTATGGATATGATTAAAAAAAAAATTATAATATTACTACATTCAGACTGATACTAACTGAAAAATAAATTCGTTTTAATAAAAGATATATTTAGGAATTATAAATAAATTTTAACCCTGCCTGGATGGCCGCAATATATGAAACAAGAGAAAAGCCAGTTAAATAAAGAATATAAAGGTTGCCTTTCATCCCAATGTCCCGAGCTAAATCCCGGTCAAGCATGGCACTTTCACACGCTACAAAATTGCCATTTCATCTCATTCTCTGAAGTACCTTGGAGGTTATAAAAAAACTCTTTTAAATGAATATTGTTACAGAAGAATATAAAAATAAATAGGCTGAAAAATCTTTTTTTAATGAATCAAAAAATAAGTTTAAAAAAATTTATAAAACAGATGGACAGTATTATTTAGAAGAATTTTAATGTTAACGAATTCGGTTCTAGAAGAAAATATAGGAAATAATAGGAGAAAAGGAAGATTGTAATTAAAATATAAACAGATTATTGAATATGTAAAGGATGAGTTATGTTTAGATTAAAAGACTGGCAAAGTATAAGAATATAAAGTAATAAAAAAAATGCATCATCAAACTAGAGTATACAATTGAAAAAAAAAATGTAAATTTGTTTCATAAAAAAAAAAAAAAAAAAAAAAAGAAGATAACTCTTAACAGTAAACGTATTATACAAAATTATTAACTTTTTATTTTTTAATCGATATATATTTTTCAAGTATAAAAATATATTTTTGAATTTTTTTTTTATTTTAAGAACCTTAATTTGATACTCAAAAAGATAAATTAACCATTTGACAATTTACTTTACGATTACTTAAGTAAATTTACGTAGTACCACTCATATAGATGAATTTAAGTCGTCAGATTTCACGAAAAATTGATAAGAGGCAACAAAATTCTTACCGCCCAAATTTAATAAATTAAAGATACAATTACTTTTCCCAATTAGATTTTTTTTTTTTTTTAAATACATAGAAAATAATAAATAAAAATCGGATTTTTTCAAATAATAATAACAAGAAAGAACTTAGAACACTTTTGACTACATAACAAAAGGATGTGATATTTTATAAATAAAAAATTTATTGTAAAGCATCCGGAAATAATAATGAAATATTAAAAACAAACAAAAAATAAAACTTAAAACAAATGGAACAATAAACCGTAAATTATTAATTTATATATTCTATTCAGTGCATTATCGAACGTATCAATCAAAACCCAATTGTTTTAAAAACAAAAGATTAATTTATTGTAATTTTATTGTTATATTTTCTATCATTTAATTTTTTTTCTTATAGTTGATTGGGTTGGCACCACTGGACCGCGTCTGGATGGATTGGATTGGTATTTCCTGTCCCGAGGGCAAGTGGCTACATTCTACTAGAAAGAGAGAGAGAGAAACCGAGAGTAAGAAGGAAAGAGTGTGATTACAGGAAGGGAGGGAAAAGAAAGAGAGAGGTAGTGAGAGAGTAATAGTACAACAATCTGGCCAAGTCAAGACAAGACAGGAAAAAAAGGAGACAAGGAAGGAGGAATGATGAAATAAGAGAGAAAGAAAGAGATAGAAAGCGGTTGAACAGAGAACAGAGGCTTCCGCCACCCACAGCTGTCGTTCCAAGGTCAAAATGGTCCATAGTAAGTTCCTTCTTCTTAGCACAACAACGCGTATTAAATCGAATTCTCTTTAAAAAAAAAAAATAAAAAAAAAAATTATTCTAAACTCTATTCTTATATTTTAACATTTACTTATAAAATCACACGTTTAATAAGAAAAAAGTGGTAAAATTCCATTCGACCTGGTTTTATATATATAGTATATTTATTTTAATAATAAATTACAAGTGCAAAAATGTATCTAAATCTAACAAAAGTAATAAATATAAAATATGTATATATTCTCAAAATTATTTGTTAAACATACGCTTTATTTGACTATACCTCGTACAAAGAAAGATAAAGCTCGATTTAAGAACCATGTTGCCAAACGTACCGACGTTGTCGGATTTAGAATGAACAAAATCCAATCGATTTTTTCCCCAAATTTATTTTAAAGTTTAATGAAAATTTACGTGTTGTTTCTTTGAATTAATAAATAATACGATTAAATTCCTTAGTAAATGTATGAACGTAATTAAATATGACATTCAACTATAAATATTATATTATATGACGGAGAAAAAAAAATTGCTATATGTACACATAGTAACTGATATGGACTAACATAATTGCTTACCGGAAGACTTAGCATTCTGCATTCAACCATTTTTTTTACACTTAAAAAGTGTTTTAATATTTCGATATCTTTGTCCGGAATTTAGAATTATTAAAATATATAAGTAAAGGACTTAAATAAGTAAAGGGCTGTAAATAAACATGTCGGGATTAAAAAATAATCACAAGGGATAGAAAATAAAACAATAAAAACCATCCCAGAAACTGAAGTACGTAACTTTTTCCCCAACTGATATAATACAATTACATACAACGGATTCATTGTAAACCATTCATTGTTCTTTATTTGTGTATCTGTAAACAAAGAAGTGAAATAGTTTTAAAGATAATTATTTTTATTAAAAAAAATTTAAGAGCTGCATGGTTTCAAAGACGACATTTTCGGTAAAAAAAAATAGAAACCTTAAAAATTTTCAATTAGACTAATACTGCAACAATTTTTAATGCAGTTTTATACTTTTTTAAATTCCTTTTAAAATTGTTTTTCGAGAATTCATCGATTTTGATGATTTATTTATTCCATACAAAAAATGTCTGATAGTCATGTAGTTAAATTTTGTTTTAGCTATAACTTAAAAAAGGAAGTTATAGCTAAACTGTTTTGAAAAAAAAATTTACGTGGTCTAAACAGACAAATTAACGATAGTTTTTATTCCATTATCAGTGTTATTGCTTTTTACTGTATTATTATAAAGATACATAGCTTGATAAAACATAATAATAATCAAAATATTTTAAAAAGAAAAAATTAGTAAATTAGTTTAAAATGATTTTTCCTGTTCTGTAAAACAAAAAAAAAATTTTAAAAACAATCTTACATTTTTTATAATAATAATAAACACATTACTACGCAATACTACATTAAAAAAAAAAATTATCTTCAGCTTTTTAATTCTGATAACTTTTTTTTTTTTTTTTACAACTGGTGGTTGTTTTTATTTTTAGACCGATTTTACAATTTAAAAAAAAATTATAACAAATTTTAATACAGTGAAATCTACTTACTCGCGCTTTCCTATATTCACGATACAATATTTTGCAATGTCTTTTCTATATTCGCAGCTAAAATTTTGTATTCGTGTAAATTACATGTAGTAATATTAAAAAGTAAAAATATTAGATTAAATGGCACTGGTTGAGTATGAAGGTGAAGATTTAAAAGATACGATCCCTGGAAAACACAGTTAAATATCAAAACGCTTACCCCAAAGGCATTAAACTATCCCATGATCTTATCAAGTTTTTTTTTTTTTTATATATATATATATAGATGGTGATCCATCTTTGAATAGAAGCTTAATTTTTAAGCTTCTTGTTTATTCTTGTATGGCAAACTGTAGATACCATGCAAGAATACACAGAACTTCACACGGATTTAAAAACAAGAATGAAACAAGGAAAAATCGCAATTACAAAAATTGTAAATGCAATCCAAAGTACTGTAGGTTAGCTTTGTAAATTCTGTTACAGTAATTTTAGTTTATAACTTAATACTATAGAGCTATTTCTTGACTATTTAAGGCGATTTAATAGAGTTTTCTGGTACAATACATAATATACGTACTGTAGAGTGAGTTTTTAAATTAACAGTTCGGTAAGTGGTTACGAGTGAATTAAGAAACGTACTACAAGATCGATCAAATTTTTTTTTTTTTTTTTTATAGACTATATATAACAAATTGATAACTTCAATACCGTAACTTCAGTTTTTTGAAGGAAAAAAAATATATACACACTAAAAAAAGGGGAGGAGGGGAATTATAACAGTAACAACAATATTTCTAACAAGTCATGTATCGAACAGTTACTTTACATCTGTTAGAACCGCTCGCTCCGTTTTTACGGACAACGGAATACACATCAACTGAACAGTAAACTAGGTGTAAAAGAGCAAACTAACGGACACATGCTTCTGTACTGTGTGCTCGGTTTTATATATATATATATATATATAAAACGATCAACATAGCGCGGCTAATGGTTAAACAGGTAAATAAAGAAAGATAAATATACACCAATTAGAAGGTGGAAACATAATAAAGTAATAAAAAGTTTAAGAGCAGTTAAATTATATTGGAAGTTTTTTTTTTTTTTTTACAAAAATGTTAAATAAATTTTCATTAATTGAACAACGCTGATGAAATCAAATTCAATGCGTGTGTGTTAAAGAAGAAATAATTTTATTGATAAACAGTTGTATTTAATTATACTTAAAATATGTAAAGAAATCTATTTATAACAAAAACGTTTTTGTCATTTGATACGGAACCGGATTCAAATTTTCTTAAACTAAACGATATTATGTTATTTGTAATTAAAACTGATAATCTTTTAAAAGTTTTTAATTCAATGATTCATAATCCATTAGAGCAATAATAAAATTTTAATCGGTTATTAAATACTCTTTTTAAAATATTTCATGGAAAAATAATTTTTTGCATTTATATCTGAGCGGATTAATACAAAATTATTGTCAGTAATGTGCTGTTAAAAAAATAGGTTAAGATCTTTCAAAAATTGATAGAGTATTATTATTAGTTATTACGTATTATTATTAGAGACTTAACAAGAGTCAATTCTTTGAATGGATCTTTTTTTATTTTTTTCTGTTTGGCCTCTTAAACTACCGTTAAGGTATTACTTCAGAGGATGAATGAGAATGATGTGTATGAATGCGAATGAAGTATAATTTTGTACAATCTCAGGTCGACCACTCCTGAAAAAGTGTGTGTTGGTTAACTGAAACACATCCACCAAAGAACACCGGTAATCCACGATCTAGTATTCAAATCCGTGTAAAAACCTTTACGAGAATTTGAACCTTAGAACTTTCGACTTTGAGATCAACTAATTTGCGATGTCGCGTTAATCACTAGACCAGTCTCCCCTGGTGGGCTAGGTATTTTATACTGTAGGTAACAAAAATACCTACAATATTTTTGCTCATTTACTGCAAACGAAACAGTTGATCAACGACCTGTAACGGATTCACAGTCTGTGTGGGAATGTGTCAAAATATCGCGAACGGATGAATCTGAGGAATAACTAGAACGTTATTTTTTTAAGAAATGCAGGCACACGTAACCACTTAGTGAACAAATGAATTTGAAAATCAATGTGAACACGTCGTCTTCTATGAAGAAATTATGACCCCGAGCAATTCCGGGTAGATAACCCTACCGTAACCCATGCGGGACGGGTGAAAAGCAAAAATCTTAAAATATTACGAAACTTTAACATTATAAAACAATATTTAACCGGAACTTCTGGACAAATACCGAATTTTGGAAATGTTTGTAGAATGTTCAGAAATATTCCTGCAGCAGAAAAAAATCGCAAAAGTTTTTTTAATAATAATGTAAAAGGAAGTTTAAGATGTGTCAGTTCCTTAAGTCTGTACTGAAAAATGCATAAGTTTTTTTTAAAATTGAAGAGCAGGTGCAAAACTTAACTCTCTTGATAGTAAGTGAATTCATATCATAGTGTTAAATGAAATTTCTGATATTATACTTGAGAAGGGTAAAAACATTAGCGTAAATCTACGGTAATATCCAACCGAAAGCGAAAAAATCAAAGCTTTTGCGAACAAATTAAACAGTTGATCAACGACAGTAACGGCTTCAGGCTATGCGGGAACATATCACATACAACAACGCAGGTGGATAAATCTGAAAAATAACCAGAAGTAGTCTTTTATGAAATGCAGGCACATGTAACCAATTCGCGGGCAACTGAATTTGAAAATCAACGTCAACTAATCTTCTACGAATAAATTATGACCCGAACTTCGAGTATATAGATAGTTCGAAATAAAATTTTGAAAAGATAAGGTTAAAAAATTAAATAAATTTTATTTTGTAAAATTTCGAAAAAAAAATTTTTTTTAGTCTTTTTTTTGCTTTTATTATTTTAAAACGTATTTAAAAAATTATGTATAAAATGTTTTTTTATAAAAATAGATTTTATTCCAAAATAAAATCAAAGACAAATTCAAATTAATAAATGTTAATAATAAAGGAAAGAAAAAAAGAAAAGAAAAAAAATAGCTAACATTCAGCAGCCAATAGCTTTTTACTCTTAACAAATATTTTTTTTTCTTTTATTAAATTATTGAAATTATTCGGACGTAAACAAATTTCTCATAGCAAAATAAGTGTTACCACTTAAAAATTCTAATATTTATAAAAATAAAATTAAAATCATACATAGAAAAAAAATAAATAGATAAAAAAATAAATGTTTAAAAATATAAAGTGACAGAATTTACGAACCACGTGTAATAATAAATTTATTATATAAACTACAATAAACATTTTCACATGAAAAAAAATAAAATATTAATATATCGTGAAAAGCGCGTGGCAAACCACACAAATTAACTTAATGATAATAGACACATAAATAAAAATAAAAAAAATGACGTACGCGTATAATATAAAAACCCGGAAAAAACTAAAGGTTGAATTTAAAACCTTGCATTTTAATTATAACCAATTACATACACGTGGGTAATAAAAATTACAATATAGCCCATAATAATAGTAATGCAATATTATTACAATATAATTATAAATAGATTATCATGCTTCGCACGGATAATCAAATTACATCACATTTCATCAAGAGGTATGAAAAAATATACAATGGAAACCTATTTACACCTTTAAACCAGACCTAATTGTGAAATCATTAAAAAAAAAAGTTTTTTATCCAATTTTCTTTTTTTTATTCTTTTCAGGTTAAATTTTATATAAAATCACTAAATTTATCCCTTAATTTGGGTCCCAAGAATTAACAGTTTGGTTTAATTTAACTGAAAGCGCAAAACTAAGGGTGAAATCACTCACCAGTCGACACTTGTTAACGAAGTATATACCCGAAGCTATGGTTATGTAAACTCTTTTCTTTATTTTTACCAGTAGAACGTGTCCTGAAAATTTGTTACATTCTTCATCAATCAATCTCTCTCTCTCTCCCTGTGTGTGCGCGCGCGCACAGGGAGATATATCGAGTTAATATCGCTATTTTACGAGAAAAAATTAAAAAAAGAAGGAAATAACACCAAAGAAAGAAGAAGAAAAATTAATTTGATGAATAAAAAAAAACTTGCAATATTTATAAGTAACAAATTACAAGAATAAAACACATCAGAGGTTATAACCCTTTAAACAAAAAAAAAAAATAATAATTCTTATTAAGTCGTAACATGTCATGTACACTTACATATTGGATAAAAGCCAAATTGCTATATAACACAACACAAAATACCTAACGACACGGACCTTAACAATAAGTGTACATAAAAAAAAAAACACATTGATACATCGTGTAAAAATCCTTCCTTACATCCTGTATTTTGAATTCTTTAGTAGGAAATACACGCTGAATAATAAAGGGTTAAACAAACGAACAAATACAAAAAAAAAAAAAAGAACTAAAATGCGCGTCGACGTGATCAAGAAAAAGAAGCATTGTATACTCTTTGAGAAGAACAATAATTTTTACGTGATGGAGTTTATTACGCGTGTCATGAAAATTTTTTTTACACATAAATATTTTATGAATTCGTGTAAGGCAAACAGTACACCTTTAGAAAATACTATATTACAAACATATACGGAATATATTAAATCTAAAAAAAAATATAATCAAAATAAAAATTAAAAACGATTTATAAACAAAGAATTATTTTTGCAAAAAATAAAAAAACAAAAACAAACACATTTTAATTATATCGACACTTTAATAACAACTTAGAAATGTAAAATAGATAATTTAATTTAGTGATATAAGATTCATTTATAACACATAATGAACTAACAACATTAGGATAAAATAGAAGATAATGGAGAATACCATCAAACCAGTTATAGAACTAATAAAAAAAAAAAAAAGAAAAAAAAAGCACTGATAATGTGGAATAAAAACCACTTACCTTTCCTTGTGAAAAATCGCAAAGGCATAACCTTGTCGAAGTTACAATTTCAAGGCTATATAGTTTGTTTTTTCTTTTTTTTAAATTCATCTTATCATCATTGTATGTTTTTTAGTACTAATTAAGGACAAATAAATTAATATGACTAATCTAGAATATAACATATGTAATTAAAAATTGAAATAGATATTCAGGAGATCAATTATCACAAGACTCATTCTCAGTTATTGTTATAAAATAAATAAATCTGCTGTCTGGAAATACACGTAATTTATATAAAATAATAATTACTAATATATAATAATCTTAGAATTAACAGGATGGAAATGATAAATATGCTACGTGTGTGGCGTACCGAAGGGATTCATGATTAGGGCCTAATCTGTTACATTAAAGAAATTTTAATTGTTTCAGTTACTCACTTCACTCAATGATCTCACTTTTTTCTCATTAATTTTTTGTAAAAGACAATTTGTTCGAGGGAAATGCTTCGATTAAAATGTTTTCCTTTTATTTATGATTTTCATTATCAAACTTTTCTCTCCTGTTATTATTTTCTCGATGTTCGCTCAAAATATTCTGTTGGTCCGTCTCACTTTTATTCTAGTTCAAACCCAAATTTAAAATTTCTTTTTCACGGATAAAAAAAATTGTTAGCTAGCGTTATTATTATTATAATTTGTTAACTTATTTGTTACAGATAAGTTTTATTTTGACATTAATCGATATAAAAAGACATTAGGAGGTCCTCAATTAGATGTATATATTAACCTTATTTTTTTACAAAATGGGCGAAAATTCTGTTTTCTGTAGAAAACAGAATTGTTTTCTGTAGAGAAAATTTCTTTTGTACCTTTTTTCCAGAAAACTTAAGTAGACCGATTTTTTTAAACACGAAATATATGTTTTACGTATATATCTTTTTAATTATATCATTTAGTAATAATAACATAATAAGCGTTATTATTCGATATTTTAAAAGTATTTTCATGTAAAAATACAGAAAATAGGAAAACCCACGGATAAAATTTGAATAATTATCATGTAAAAAATAATAGGCATCCCCAAAGACATTAGGCGTATTACAAAAAAAAAAAAAGAACATTAGATTGTACTCTTTTCCTAGTTTTATCAAAGTGCCAGCAGTATTTTGGTTATTCGTTCCTTAGGAACGAAAATGTTTGATTTTATCACACTAACAGTTTACACTTTAAATATTCGTACAAAATAAAATATAAAGTTAACAGTAATAATAATCATAAAAGAATAAGGAGAGAATTAATAAAGGACTTTTATCACATCTCTGTTGTTCAACTGTGCAAACAATGAAACAAAAAATTGAAGAAAAAAAAATTCCGAAATGAAAATAGGAACAAAAAAATTGAGGTGTAATTGTTTAGCATTCGCAGATGATGTGGCTCTTTTAGCTAAAGAATGGTGAGAGGATAAGACAAAAATCAAAGAACTAAAGAAATAAGAAGCAAAAATGGACTTAAAAATCTGCTTCGAAAAAACTAAAATCATGAGCAAGATATAAAGTACGAACCGAAAAATCTAAAAATCAATTCTCATAATATATATAGAAAATTTTTAATATCTAGAAGAATGGATTTATTTGATACGCAATGGAAAAGCGCGCAAATCAAATCTAGAAAACAGAAGATGAAATTCGCATTACGACCGACTAAAATACATATACAATAAAATATTACTCTCTTAGAACCCTAAAATTAAATATTAAAATAGTAAAACCAAAAGCCTTATATACGCAGCGAAAAAGTTATCAAAGAAATAAAGGCGAAAAAATTAGGCTCAAAATTACAACAAAAAAAATTAAATTAAACTAACTGCCAATAAAATAGAAACTTCTACTTTACTTATGAAAAATAATTTTAAACATACGAGAAAAAAAAGAAGAAATAGCTTCTTTAGTCATGTCTTCAGAATGAATAACAATTCATAATAGAATCGCAGAACAAAATTTTGAATTCCTCAATTCTAGAAAAACATAGCAAATGATTCAGGAAGATGTATCTGAAAACTAAATATATCAGAAGTAAACTTTAAAGATAGAAACAATCTAAGAAAAATATTACAGAATAAAAGCCAAAGATCGAGACGATCAGAAAACTGTAAATTTAATAAAACTACAGATTCTAAAAATAAAATACATTCACGTACATTCTTAAAACACATTTTTAAACTCTTTTCCTCAAAGTTTTATCAAATGCCAATATTTTAGTTATTCGTTCCTTAGGAAGGATTTTATCACACAAACAGTTTACAATTTAAACACTCATACAAATAAAAGAAAAAAATAATATAAAGTTAATAACAGTAATTAATAATAATCATAATCAATTAATGAGAGTATTAATAAAGAATTATTAATATCCAATCAGACAGAGCGACGGGCTTTTTATCTCTGTTGTTCAACTGTGTACTTCAAACGTTTATCAAGCAATGGAAACAGAATTTGATAACAAAAATTCCGGAAAAAAAAGTATTGAGGTATAATTGTCACACAAACACATTCTTAAAAATAAAATTTTAAGATACTTTGGAATGTTACGAAAACTGATTTTGGAATCGCAACAGGGAAAGTAAAAATAATTGTGTATCTTTCGCAGATAACTTTGTTTAACTGGTGAATTCAGAAAAAGAGGCAATTTCTCAAGTTGAAAATTTGAAAATAATTGCCGAAAAAGCTAGTTTACAAATTTCAATTTTTAAAACAGAAATAATGACAAATTCTGAACAAAATAAAAAATTCTCAGAAACCAAATTTGGGAAAAATTAAATATATAGATAGATTTAAATAACTCAGCGGAATAATAATAATGTCAAACGGTTCGGATAAGAATGTGTCCAAAAACAGAATAATAGTTTTTGATAGATTGAAATTCTTAACTAAAAATATGTACAAGAAAAAAATTTTATCGATAAATGCAAAATTGAGACAATAACAGTATTAGACGAGTTATCTTGTATGGGACAGAAACCCCCAATAACATAACAAATCTAGAATCACTTTAAAAAAAAAAAAAAGGAAAATTTTAAGACTAATCATCCATAGCCCTAGAAAAACGAAAGACTGATAGAGAATGAAGTCTTGTCCACCGGGCTGGTCTAGTGGTTAACGCGACATCGCAAATCAACTGATTTCAGAGTCGAGTGTTCTAAGGTTCAAATCCTAGTAAAGGTGGTTATTTTTATATACGGATTTGAATACTAGATCGTGGATACCGGTGTTCTTTGGCGGTTGGGTTTCAATTAACCACACAACTCAGGAGTGGTCGACCTGAGATTGTACAAGATTACACTTCATTCACATCATCCTCTGAAGTAATACCCCTTACGAAAGTTCCGAGGGTAAACAGAAGTAAAGAGAATGAAGTCCAAAAAAAAAAATATATATATATATATAGAAACCATCCGAAAAAGATAATTTTTTATGAAATATGATTCGAATGGATTTATAGAGGTTAAACAAAAAACGTTTTGATAAATTTTGAAAATATAAAACTAGCCCCCATACATAAAACAAGTAAAGGAAAACCCAAAAAAAATAAAGCATATATATATATATATATAACAAATAAAAGATTAAAAAGACAGGGGAAAAAAAAAAAGAGAAAAATTTATAGAACAGAGGTTCTTGTGAATCCAAAAAAGAAAAGAGAACTCATATACTGGACAAAAGAATGTAAAACAGCGTAGTGAAAGAATGAAAAAATTCTGAGAAAAGAGAAACAAATCAGAACAGTAGGAATTAAAATTAGTGTTCATCTGCAGGCCTGTTCGGTAGGGGGGGGGGAAATACAAAGATTTCATCAGAAGGTAAGCGAATTTAAAAGGTAGACAAAAGAGAAAAAGAAAACTACGTCTTAAAACAATGAAAGCTTACAGGCAAAAAGAAAAGAAGCCAAAAAATGTAAAATATAATTGATTTTACATACCCTTAAGGTAGATGAATCGGGAAAAAAACGTACTTTCAATAAAAAAAAAAAATCTGTAAAGAATACCTTTTTTTTTTTTTCATGTTCAGAACAGTTTTTTAAATCTATGTTATTGATTTTCTTTTTTACCTAATTTTATTTTTTTTTTTTTTTAATTCACGATTAAGGAAATTTATTAATAGAAAATTAAATTTAAATCAATTTTAAATCTTATCACAAGGAAATCAATATACAAAGATAACATCAAATATAACTTTAAACAACTTAATAACAAAAAATTATGACTAATCGTTTATTAAATAAATTAACAGTTCATCAATTCGCAAAAAAAAAAAAAAAAAATGGGAAGAGGAAAAAAAATTTAAATGAAGGAACTATAAAAGAGAAATAAGAATAATAAAGATGATTAAAGAGAAGGAAATGACGTCACCGGAAATGCTCATCATAGCCATACTTTTAATAGTAATAATAATAATAATAACCATTGTTGCAGTTTATATTAAGTCAGTTTGTCAGCAGTTAGTTTAAAATATGCTAAGCATTGCACTGAAATTGTTGCTAGTCGTCCAGCTGAGGGTCACATGGATTCAACAATTAACAAAGAAAAACAAATTTAACGTTATAATATGAACAAGTTAAATACTGTGTAATATTATATTTTACATTTAGGCTAATATGTTTTAATTAAAATTAATAAGGCTCGACAATTTAAAAACAAAAATAAAAGACTGCGAATTAAAATAATGATAATAAAAACAAAGTATTTATAAATGAATAAAGAACAGAAAAGTATAAGCTGACTATTCTCCAATAAAATTCATAGTTTTGTATTCATCAC
This sequence comes from Zanna intricata, assembly GCA_010016005.3. NCBI lineage: Eukaryota > Metazoa > Arthropoda > Insecta > Hemiptera > Fulgoridae > Zanna > Zanna intricata. The sequence goes on along the minus strand of JAAAKQ030472388.1, from coordinate 3,310 downwards.
TTACGACGTTATTTTTATAAAGTACATCAAACAATTTTAATGAAGATCGATATCCCATATCGACATATTATAATCGATTAATCTAGAGTGAAAATATAGCTTGTTAAAGCAGAATGCTCGTACTATACTTCAATGAGCCTGTTATACTATTAAAGATCAATATACGGCCGGCCTCCAAGACGCAAGTGGTACGTCTGGGGTTTTTATTCGAAAGTCCCGTGTTCGAATCTCGATCATGCATAGCAGTTTTCACACGCTACAAAATTTTCATTAATCTCATCCTCTGAAGTATTACTTCAATGGTGGTACCGGATGTTAAAAAAAAAAAATCAGTAAATAATTCTATCAGTAAAAAGGTTCACTTCATTTTCCACTTTTCTTAGAAAGTTCGGCACGAGATGCTTGTTATTCTTTTAAGTGAATGTTGATTAAAAATTGTTAATTGGTCTTGTCCATTATGGCTGTAGAATTTGCATTTATTAATAATAAATTATTCTTGTATCATAAAAAAAATTTAATATCAGCATAGTACTGGTTTTATCTATACTATTTACTAGTTGCAGAGGCGTGCCCTAGGGACACCCTCGCAGATAAGCCCTCCTGGCGGGCAGCGTCTCGGAATGGGTTTATTAGATGTCAAATTTGACTGCTTCTTGTGTAAAAATATTTATTTTTGAACGATGACAATTGATATAACGGAAGTTAAATTATAAATTTTAGTCTAAAAATTGATATTGACGAATCGGGATTTTCCGTTAGCGATCGGTACATTTCGGTGCCAATTTTTGTTGTATAATTCATTATTTTAATCACTCGTGAGAAGAGCAATTAATTGAAACCCAACCACCAAAGAACACCGGTATCCATGATCTATTTAAATCCGTATAATAGTAACTACCTTTACCAGGATTTGAACCTTAGAATTCTCGACTTCGAAATCAGCTGATTTGCGATGTCGCGTTAACCACTAGACCATCCCGGTCGGCTAACTATTTTAATATATAATTTAGAAAAACAGTACAGTTACAAATGCATTTTTTTATACATCCCCAAGGCAACTGGACCCGCCGTTAGGAATTACGCAGTCGCCGTGGAGTGTTGTGGCAGCAGATTAACTACTACCCTTTAAGCTCAGGTCCAGAAACTGGACCCCCCCCCCCCATTGGAGTCTCCCCGGTTTCATCGAGACCCCTCGACTCCCTGTTTCTGGGGTGCCGAAGAACCCCTCCTCCTCCGGAGAGCTGCCCTTCCCGGCCCTAGCACCTATCCCCTACTAAGGGTCAATTTACATTTCACACAACCGACCCTCCTCCCCCCTCGTACACGACCCTCTCACACCTCGGAGCCTTAATATATGAATTAATCCATTAATTCATTACATAAATCGTTGAGGCTAGTATTTGGGAATATGGAAATAAAATTTTAGTAATGAATGACCGGGATTCGAACCTGAAACCCACTGATAAAAAGCCTAAACGCTACAACTGCACCATATAGATGGGGATAAAAGTTTTGGGGGAATAGCTTAAAAACTTTTGAATTAGACAATGCACAATGAAGTTGAAAAAATAATTCTTGGAACCGTTGTTTGATTTACTTTATTATTAGTTTTTTTTTGTCCTGAAAAATAGAACTCGATAAAGGTCTTAGTTGTTGAAAATCACTACTACATTGATACTTCGAATAGGTCTTAGAGGCCAGCTGTAAATATAACTTAAGACCCACAGATGAAATTTATAAAAGTTAACATGTTATAGATAACTGTGTTACCAAGCATTTAATTCTCAACTGTTACAAAAAGATATTTATTAATTTTAGTGTATAGGATAGATCGCGCTAAATATATAAATAAAATTACATATTGACTTTACCGTAATTCAATAAAAATAGTACTTTTTTTGGTATTATAAACAATAAAAACATAAATTTATGTTATAAAAAAATATGTTTATAGTATTCCAATTAAAATAGTATTTAAAAAAATAATTATTTTAATATTTTATATATTAACTCACCTAATGATATTAATTTTCGTAATTTTACAAATATAAATAGTAAATCCATTTTTTAATCAATTCATACCTACCTGCAACATAAAAAAAAAATTACTTTAAAAGTTTTATCTTTATTATATAACAATAAAACATAAAAAAAAATATAATTTTACATTTTTCAATAATTAACAAGAAATAAAATAAAAAAAATAAAAATTATTAAAAAAAAATTAATTAGCAAAAGCATACCAAATGAAATTAAATACGTATTTAAAAAGAAAGGGAAAAAAAACAGAAGTAAATCAATACTAAATATCATTGACCTTCAAGAAATAATAACGCGGAAGTCACCTTGATAATGAATAAAATAAAATTAAAAAAATAAAAATACAGATGAGGCAACATAAATATTATAATACAATATAATATAATAATAAAAGAAGTATTATAAAGATCAGCAGTTGGTCGATTTAAAATTAAAAAGATAAAACAGAATTAAAAAAAAAAAAAAAAAAAAAAATGTACACACATAAAGGAAGATGATAAAGAAAGAACAGATAAAGGATGCTGTTAGTAGGAAAAACGGAAGGTAGCCGTTATATTAACCTGGTAGAATCAGAATAGTAATAAAAAAAAAAAAAAAAAAAAGGAGTGAGTGAGTAAACACAAAGAAATATAAGGAAGAAGATACTAAGAGTATAGTACAGATAAAAGCAACAGCAGCGTTCTTCGTTCGTTCTGTTCAGTTCACAGATGAATACAGTTCGAACCGCTATGCAGTACCAATACAACGGGGGTTTAAATGTTGGTATAACAACTTCTTAACAAACTAAAACACCTGTGTCGCCGGTTGTACTGTAATTCCAATTACTTATAAATAAAAAAAATAAATTAATTAATCTTCTCATAGCCGTTCATTCTTAGTAATGTGGCAACTTATTTAGTATTATCAACAATTCTAAACGTTAATTATATTTATCGACCATAGGATAACGGCTAAAGTTAACAAGATAATGGAGCAACGATTAAAAAGTTATAATAAAATTTAATACACACACACACACACACTCTCTCACTCACTACTAAATAACTGTCCTTTTTAAAACTTGTAATAACCGGACTCTTTTCCGAGTCTATTCAAAAGTGAGGAATAAATTAATAATTAACTAAATATTATGTGTTGTTCTACTAAACGACACACACACACTCTCACTGAGAGAGATAGAGAGGAAGGGAGAGTGTGAAGGAGAGAGAGAGAGAGAGAGAGAGAGAGAGAGAGAGAGAGAGAGAGAGAGAGAGAGAGAGAGAGAGAGAGA
>JAAAKQ030472377.1:0-13693 GCA_010016005.3 Zanna intricata | reverse complement strand
ATCGTGGCCAAGGTTACAAATAAAGAGCATACTAAAAATATAAAGAAACTATTTACAAACATTATTTTATAAAGATTTTATAATTAAGATAATTTTATAATTTAAAACATTATATTTATAAAGAAAGTATTTAGAAACATAAATACTTAGCAAAAACTCTTAGGCGTTTTTTAAATCTTGTGGGAATTACCTTGCTGATTCTCACCCCTCTGCAGAAAAGCAAATCTATCTTTTGTATTTTACTATATCATCATAACTTATTTTCTGTATCCTTGGCTTTTTGAACAGTTTTGAAGAAAATATTTATCTAACACTCAAACCTTTTTCAGAATCAATATTAGACTATAGGATTTAAAGTGTAAATGTTGTAAGAAATCAGCTGAATGATACGACTATAGATTAGTTGGAAGCACTTTTATACACCAATTACCCTATTACAAAATCAAATTATTATATAAGAAATTCTTCCACATTAGTTTGTGATTGAATCTCATTTTGGTGAAGATATGAGCTCTGCTCATATCTCTGTTAAATCTATTTGTAAGACATTTCCTATCATCATATTTTCTGGTAGTGTCAAAGTAATTTTGAGAAGCATTTTGATTGAAAACATGCAACAAAAATGATTGGTGCTTACTTTTGAATTTCATTACAATTTTATGTAAAGATTTATTAACAGAAACAAGGTTAAAAGTGTTTTCAGTATTTACCATTGAGAATAATGTAAATGATAATCTTCTTTCTGTTCAGCTTCATTAAAAATTGGCAGCTTGCTGGTCAAATGCAAGTGTAATTACCAAATAAATTCTGTAAATAGAGTTCTATTTACAGGTGTAGTTTGATAAGGAGAAGATAATACTGAATGCTATGCTGTTGCTGCTGATATACATTACAATTTATTTATTTAATTTTTTATTTATATGAATATGATTTTCTAGAATGTATGTGGAAACCAATTTAAACAAATATACAACTTTTAATCTGAGTCTTCTACAAAACAGTTTGATCTCCAAAACTTGATGTGGACGTTTTTGCTAATATACATGTTAAAGGTACCACAGAACAGGTCCAACAGTAAAGAGATACGTATGGAGTGCAAGCAAAAGCTCTAGTGTAATTGAACATAGTGCAAAATATTTTTTCAAAATTACTGACAGAGCTACAAATATAAAAACAATCTTTTGTTTAGGAGAAATTAAAGCAATAAAAGATAAACTAGACATTAAAATTTCTTCTAAAAAATGGAAAAATTTCAGATAATTAAAACGACCTTTAAAAAATACCATTATTCAATTGTAAAAAGTGTAACCTAATAGAGTTCAAAAGCTTTCTGCAGCAAAAAATGACACCTGTTTAACATGAAAATTGATCACCCTAAAAATCAAGCAGTATGTGAAGAAAGTGAATATTTTAAAGCAGGTACTGCAATAAATCACAGAAGTACGAGTACATTCAATTAATCCCAGGTATATGTGGGTCAATGAGTCACGATTATTTTTGATGACAACTGGCTGCCCAGCATTATTGAAAGAAGTATAAAAATTCTGAGAAAAACATGACTATTAATATATAAATTCTAAAAAACAGTCAATTAGTTCTATTTTCACTGTAATTGAATCAAATACTCAGTTAATATCATATACAGTAAAAGGACGCAAAGGGTTGTAGTGTGTAAAACAATTGAACTTAACCAATTTACTTCTATGACTCAAAAAGAATAGAGTTATTACATAACTTACATCACTAGTTTAGAAAAAAAAGAAGATTAATAATAGTGAAAATTTTTTTGTTAAAATACCTCAAACAGTGTATTTATTTTATTTTTAATTAATTTGGTTTCTAATTTTCAGTTATTTACACAACTTTATATAAACCTGGTAGAAATTGAATTCCTTTAATTGATAAAAACCAAATCAAAGAGAATGATTCTTAAATTAGTTTTTAGATGTATACTTTAACATTCCAATAACATCATTTTTTATTTATTTTAAAATTATAAATTTTACTATAAAATGTTTTAAACATTTATTTTAATTAAAGTTTTACCTGCAAATATTGGATCATCTATAAATTTTTATCAGCGATACTATGTAGGAATATTTTAGGTCCTTTCCCCTCCACAAAAGATGAAGTAGGATTTTGTTAATCTTTTCTACTTTATGTTTATGCAATAAATGGACTGTCGCTTATGTATTTACCAATTAAAACTGTAGTCTTATCCTGTATATCATTAATCTATTTGAAGTTAAAAGTACCTGATCTGTTTTTAAACTATTTTATAATGTTTCAAATATTTTTAACAAATAGAATTTTTAAAATAGGATTACCATTTTTGGCAATTATGACAGACATTTTCATGGATAAGTTTGAAAACACAATTTTGCTTACAATAATTAATAAACATCAAATCATCCTATATAAATTATATGTAGACAACATTTTAATTATTTTTAATGAACAAATCAATAATGAAGAAAGTGTAATAGTTAATGAAATCAACTCATTGGATGAAAAATTTAATTTCACTGTGAACTGTGAAGAAATTAACAAGGATTAGAATTAATGATATTTATAATGATATAGAATTTCTTTCTTAAGATAATCAGATCTGTGTTCTTTTTATAATACTGACAGAGACCAAAAAAGGAATTAATGAGAGAAAGTCACCAGAAGTGGTAAAAACATGGAGCATCAATAAGAACTGGAGGTAGTTATATTTTTAGAGTTGAGAAAAAGTGCTGAGATCTGATTCATAGGGGAGCAGTAGATCTAGGCTGTTCCTGTTATCATTTAACATGATGGTTGAAGAATAACACATCAAAGGTTGTGTTATTCAAACAAGAAATAACAAACAAAGTTTGTTGTCAAACAACAAACAAGAAACAAAGTTATTCAAACAACCAAACATTATTTGGTTACACTTTTATGTAAGCCACATAGGAGCACATCATTTACTTTCATCTATTACAAGGAGATGGCTCACAACTGCCCACCAGCAAACTTACCACGGGATTTGAGTGACACACATCTTGTCATGGATGTGTGGATGAATAAATGGTGGACCGTATCAAGCATCCTTAGAGGAGTGCCCCACACCGACAAATGAGCTACACTGCCATAGTCTAAGTGGGAACACACTAGAGCTCAATAGAAGTGCAACAAGCATATACGATCAGCTCCCCAACGGATATTAGGTAGAACTCTCAGCATTTTTAGATATTTTACCCTCAGTTTTTTCAAATGTGTTACCCATGTTAATTATTGGTCAAACCACATACCTAGACATCTAATTTGCAAGCATGCCTCAACAGGTTTACCATGTAAATACAGGTGAGGATCAACAGATTCCCTCAACCGGGAAAAGCAAACAAACTTGGTTTTTTCAGGGGAAAACATGAGTCCAGTAGATTTACACCATGATTATAAGCGGATTATTGTGTTCTGAAGCTCTCACCTGTAGCTAAAGTTCTACATGTTACATAAATAGAAAAATCATCTACAAGTAAAGAACACAAAAAACAGGTTTTTGCAAGCAGTTTGTTATACTATTTATGGCTATGGTGAACAAAATAACACTTAGGACACTTTTCCGAGGTACTCCATTTTCTAGTGAGAAGCTTTCAGATAACGTGTTCCAACTAGAACTCAGAAGAACAGACTACTGAGGAAACCACTGATAAATGTGAAGAAATTATCTTGTATACCCCATTTATAAAGTGTGTTTAGGATTTCTCTCCTCCATGCCATGTCGCATGCCTTTTGCAAATCAAAAAATACAACAACCAGGCGTTGGCAGAATTAAAAGACATTTTGAATAGCAGCTTCCAGGGCAACTACGTGATCAATAGATGATCTACCTTGGTGGAAACTGTATTGTTCTGGGGCAGTTAGGGTGTTTCTCTCAAGTACTACACTAGATGACAGTTTACCATTCATTCCATCATGTTGCACAGGGTACTTGTCATGGAGGTAGGATGATAACTTGTGGGGCACGAGTTATCTTTACCAGGTTTCAATACAGAGATCACCAGTGCCAGTGACCAAGAACCTGGAAATATCTGGTCAGGGAAAATTCTATTATAAATAAACAAATGATTAATGAACAACATTTATTTCATTTAATCTATATTGATTTAAACAAATGATAAATGAAAAATATTGCAAACAGTTTTGTAGTGCACTATCTGGGAGGTGTGGTAACAAACTGAGCCTGATCTTATCAATTCCAGAAGAAGTGTCACGAGAATTATTCAAGGCATACCTTAGCTCATTACAAGAAAAGAGTATGTTTAATTCATTTTGCGAGTCTTTAATCACCAACAGGATAATTTCCCATCTGAAACTTTTATCTCACAGACTACGGTTAGTATGATGATTTAAGTGTTACTGCTCTGAAAGACCTTCCGAATGTGTTCACCATATCAACTTGCGCGTAAAAACGTTTCCGCCACTCTACAGTCCAATCGGCTATCGTGAACGTTCCGATCCATATATGGTTTAAACCAACCTTTTTTCAAATAACAGATGAGTATATGAAACACTCATCCGAGAAATGGATTCAACGTAATTAAACTAAGATTTTTGTTTAACACACTGGAACACTCGACGGCAAACAGCCGTCGCGTTGCGGAAGGCACAGAGCAATTCATCGTCCGTCATTGATTAAATTTACGTAAATTCTTACTCTGATCTCTTAATTCACGCCTGCAGCCTTCATCCCTCCAAGGAACAAGTCGTCTTAGCTTTCCAGATGTTAAATGGATGAATTCATTCACGCTATCGAGAATTAGGTGTGTAAACTTGGCAGGTTAGTGGATCAGCCTCTCTCATCTTGTCATACTGGCCGAAGAAATCTTTGTACATGTTCTAGCCCGCTTTCTGAATCACCCATCTGCGTGCCTGACTTTGAGGCAATCACTATTACAGATTAGGTAGTAACCGGTCTATGAACGCTTGCAAAGAAGATTTTGGAAACGCAACCTTACTCCCAGGTAAGATCTGGGAGTAAGGTCGCTAAACACAAACGTATGATGGGTCGTACATCGTTCAATAAGCAGAGATCTAAGTCCTGCCTCAATCGATGAACTGTAGTGCCTCGGGAAGAATATGATGAGCCCAATGAATAGTGATGGGCGTTGAAATCGCCCATTATTAGGCAGGGTAAAGGAATCTGGGAAAAAAATTGGACAGATCATCCTCACTGATATTAAAATTTGGAGGAAGATATAAGTTGCAGATATTCATTCTGAATAGTACCAACATTTTCACTGAAACTGCAGAGATGTTTGTCACTAGCAGAACAGGGGTGGCTATTATTTCCTTCTGGAAAACAACCATACCCTCACGTTCTCTACCCCCAATGCGACAGTCACATCTTTCGCGGACGTATCCGTGAAAGGACACATAATTCTGGGGACGGAGGTGAATCTCCTGCCGACAGATTTTAGAGAATTTTTTTTCCTTTATTAGGATTTCAAAATCCTCATGGCGAGAACGGAGACCGCAAACATTCCATTGAATAATTTTTGTAGCCATAAAAAATCATTTTTCCTGTTTTATGTATGTAAAATCTCTGCGTGCTGATCTCTTATCAAACACTACTCGTTTTTCTTTTTACTACTGGTAACTATTAAAAGGTTTTTCGGGCACTATATCGGCCTCCATACCCTCGAAGCGTCCTCGAGATGGTGGTGGGAACTTGGAAGCCTGAGAGGCCGGACACACCGTACCAGGCGACGCTTTTTTGATTGATAGCTTCACACGGATCTAGGGTTTTGCTTTGGTGTGCAGCGATAATTTCATTTAGTGATGTACGGAATAAAGTGGTTTTCGGTAAACCACTGTCAGTCTTTCCAAAATACTTTTCTTCTTGGTTATTTCCGAAATAATGTTGTAAGCAAGGCGACCTGATCAGATAACATCTGAAAATGTTGATTCAATTCTCAGTACGATTCGCATTGTTGATTACTTCCATTTGTAGGGGTTTGCTTCGATGTAGTGGCTACACTTTTTCCAAGTTATGGAGTTTAACGTCTTTTTATGCTCTTTTCGTTCGGATGGAAATGAAAGCTGCTACTCAGTACAAATTTTGAGAATTGCCTTCTCTTCTTTAAACGTTGGCCAATCTTTTGAACGAGCTGAATGTGAACCCGTACAGTTAACACATTTTTCTTCCTCCTGGGATTCAGAATCGTTATGGCCTTCTATTGCGTATCGAGCTCTTACTACAATGTTCGAGCAAGAGGTTGTATTGTCCCCATACTTTGACACTGGAAATATCCCTGAGGGTCGGGAAGAAAGATAATACTCGTATGTACGTGTAACTTACTCTTATTTTCTCTGGTGGTACGGCAATTTTAAACGTTATTATATGAGAGGGACTATGTTTCTCCATTCCGCTCTGACGTTTCATAATTCGTCTCACCCTTACAACACCTTGGGGAGGAAGTTCATCGGTAATCTCACTAACATCCATCACCAAAAGGTCCTGACAAAGATTATTCCTTTCCAGGTGTTTAAGTATTTGTAGCATCCCGCTTTTATGTTGATATCACCCATGTTAGTGAAACACAAGAGTGATCGACTCTGTTCGTAACTAAATGTCTCAACCAACATCGTGCCGTCGCTGAATTTTCTGACGTTTTTTGGTGAACCACTTGTGCCTGCCATAACTTTATTTATGAGGGACAGTGAGATATTTCGAAGGGAGCCTCTTTCCTGATTATTTTTAAGAAGACAAATCCTAATTATTATAATCTGGAGAGGCATCACTAGTTAAAATGTTTCACTCAACACAGTTTTTTCCTTGTCAGACAACACTGTGTGAGGTCTTTTCACATGACTTCAGATGGTGGTTTTTTCAGATGGACAACTAACCATCAGGGGTTTTTGTAAGACTCAAAATTTGGATCCAATGAGTACCACGGAAATACAAGACCAGCTCTGCAGAGCCCACGAGAACAGAGGCTACAGCTAAATACAACTGGGTTCGTACAGGTGCCCAAAGGGTATCATTCAAAATGCAATACATAAAGCCACCCACCCATTAGAACAGTAGTTTCTACCTTGGGTTACAGTTGAGCTTAGTAAGATGTAGCTACACCACCAAGTGTAAGTCTAAGAAGAAGTAGTGTAAGATGTTGTTGTGTAGTTATGTAGAGGGTAATGTTGTAATTTGTGTAGTGTATGTAATTTGTCTTGGTGTAGTGTATGACTATAGTGTAAAAGGTTCGGCAGCTCTGTGTGTAGTGGGAAGAAAAGCTGCCGAGGCTGCGGCATTGTGATACAATGCCGCAAACAGATACAATCCAAAAGGATGTGGTGCATTGTTGATTGGCAGTCGCAGAGTCCCATTGCTCAAACTAGACTTCATTTATTTTAGGGGAGGGCTGTTATAGATATCTTTTTTTCTGATCTTTACATAGTGTTCTTTTTAAAAATGATTAACATTAGTATCTTTTACTAATTTCTATGAAATTAAGTTTGACAAATTTTTATGAACTATAATCACTTTTTTTAACCCCTAATAATGCTTTTTGTCATGCATGCAATAGATAACAGTCTCATAAGCCAGTAAATATTTATTCTGTGTAAGTCACTATGATTTAATAAAATTCTGATTTGTTGTTAGAGTTAATCTTAACTTTATTTTTACTATTTCAATTAAATGTTTTTCAAAAAAGATTATTTAATTGACAATGCATGAATAGAATTTATTTTAAAAAGGTCTTTTTTTTCAATTTAAATGAACATCCAAACTATATACGTAAAATATTCCAGTAAAATTGAATTATAAAAATACAAGAGAATAAAAATATATAAGTCTAATTTATCTGTTTATAAAAACTGGCTGGTACTATTAGCCCTTACAATAGGTCATTAAGCAGCTATCTTATTTCTCCAAGACAAAATAACTGATAGTACTACAGTTCTTAATATTACCACTAATATGTAACATTTTTATGTAGTTTTGGATTTATATTACTGATTATAATGTCCATTTCACTGATATCAAGAGTTCTTTCACTGTAAATGTTATATTCATTTACTTATTTATTAACGATACTGGAAAAATTTCATATAAATTATCAGATCACAAGTTACTGACAAATTGTTATTGATGTAAGCCTTTTCATATACAATATCTGCAACTTTTCAGAAAAAGTAATTTTTCTCTTCAAGTTTACGAAAGCATTGCTTAATGTGAAAATTAGTAATAAATGTTACATGTTACAATCATGTCAGTATTTAAATATTTAGCTGTTACTGAATTTTATAATTAATTTTTAATTAAGCAACAACAGCTTTTCAAGGCCCTGACTTGATGGACAAATAAGGAATATGGATTTTACTCCAACTCATGATTACAAGTAAGTTAATATGAAAATGTAATATATCTACATATATAAATGTGCATATGTTTGTGGCACAGCAAATTCACAACTTTTTTCACTAGACAAAAAATAAAATAAAAAAATAAATGTATCTTTATGATGAATTCATTCACTCTACATGAAGCTAATGGTTGTGATGCAAGTTAATTAAACTAAAGAGTACATTAAAATAAGTTTAAATAGAAAGTTATTTTTAAAATTTTCGGTATTTATTTGTAAACTTATTAGATAAAACACAAAAAATCAAATTTTTTAGTAAACAAAAGTAGAAAAAAAAAAAAACAATTGGAAAAGTTACATATTAAATTTGCATGAATAAGATAAAAAAAAACTCTTTTTTTTTTTCATTTTTATTATAAATACCCAGGGTTAGAGCAAAAGTAGAAAATAATTTATTGTTTATAAAGCCTTTGTAGTCTTACTGGTACGGAATCCTGCTACCAGAAATTGTATAATTTTCTCATCTTAACTGCAAATAAGTATTTTATTTACTTTTTGTACATGAGTAAATGAGTTGGTGTAGTTATGATAGCAAAGTTAATCAAAGAATAATTTGTTAATCCTTTACAAGAGGAAAGACGTTAATAATGGTGGATCATGTTTACAAAAAAGTTGTTCAATATTTTACAATTAAATTACATTATGAATTATTGTTTTATTAAAATCAATAAAAGTTAAGAAAATGGTAAAAAAATTCAGTTGATCAAAAAGGGTCATCATTCCAAGATCACATATTTTAAAATTTTATGTAGTCTAATTGAGTAAACACCAAACAAACCACCTCAGCAGAGTGTTGCCACCTCTGGTTTTCCCCCAAACAGTCCAGTTTTTGATTAATGATCCAGTAAGTGGTTTATTTGTCTGATTTTCTTTGAATTTGAAGATTTAAAAAAAAAAAGAAGATTTATGAGAATGAGAAACTTGAATTTAAATTTTAAGAGTTCTGTTATATGACAATATTAGTTCCAAATATCACAGAAAGGAGTGACTGCAAAAGCAAAAATGTTTCTTAAGATAACACTTACAAAAATAACTGCTCAATCCTGTGGCTAAATCATTTCATTAGTGTGGTGCATTGCTGTTTTTGATTTTATACTTTTTTTACACAACCAGAAGTACATTCACCGCAACGCTGATACAATGTATAAACATGGAGAAATACAATAAAGTGTATGTTTTTTTTAAATTTAATTTTTTTCATAATTTAATAGGAAATATGACAACTGAAACAAAAAAAGAGGAGACAAAGTTGCAAATTTAATCAAGAGTGGTTACAACATGCAGATTATAAATAACTATTGCAAATAGTTCAAGAGATAATGAAAAGGCTTGATGCTTGATGTGCAATATAACATTTACTGTCAAATGGAATGGCATAAAAACTGTAAACATGCATACAGAAGCAACTAGTCATAAAAAGAATATAACTTCACTTGCTCGTAGTTTCAATTTGGAAAACTGTTTCAAACCAAAATGTTCCAAGTTTGAAGGTCATTAACAGCAGCAGCAGAGTTATAACAAGTTTATCATGTTAAGTTGCATCACAGCTTTTTATTCATGATATATAGAGCTAAAGTTAATGCTACAACATTTCCTGATTTTATGATTTGCAGAAATATAAGGCTTGGTCAAACAAAAATAGAGTCTCTGGTACAAAATGTTTTGGCTCCTTATGAAAAATGTTAAAAGTTTTGAAACATTTACCATTTAGTATTGCTTCTTATGCTTCAAATAAAGGTGTTGAAAATATATTTCCAATCGCGATTTGTTATTTTAATGTAAATGATTATGAGAAACTTATTGTTCATAAATTGCTCTCATAAATTTCAAACAGACATGAGGTGAAACTGCTGAAGATGTTTTTAATATGATTCAATCAACAATTAACCAAGCAGAATTAGATATTAAGAATATTACCTCATTTGGATCTGATAATGCATCTGTTAAATTTGGATGCAATTCTTCGGTTTTTACAAAATTACAAGTAAATAATAAAAATTCAATAAAAGCTAATTGTAATTATCGTATTTTTCATAACATCGCTAAATATCCATAAAAAAACAATGAAATACCATGTGGAAACACTGGCCTTAAAATTTACAGCGAATTTTCGTTCAAGGAACTAAAAAACTGTTTTGATTTTCTTGACCAGTCGTAGTTTCAGTAATTGAAACATGTTTTGACAAGGTGGTTGAGACAGTACAGACTAATTTTAGACTGATTAGTTATAATTAATAGACTAATTAAGAATTTGCCTGCTATAAGTCTTTATTTTTTAAATCGAAGAGAAGATGAATGTAATCCCACCAACTGGAAATTCATAAGCGAACATTAAAATGATATTACTGATACAAAATCCCTAAATCATTATTATTATTTTTTTTTATATATTTTCGAAAAATACATCCTAATTGTTAAAAAGAAGACAGTGATGTAACTGAGTTATATTCTGTTTTCGTAGGGCTCTAAAGTAATATCCTGCAAAGAAAGAAACAGCGTTTTATGGTTTTATAATAAATCAAGCACTTTTGGATTTATCGGAAAATAATCAACAATATTTCAAAGAAGAAGCAGATATGGTGAACACAAAAGCGTTAAAATATTTAGATGATTGGTATGATTTTAAACATCCATTTTACATTACTGTTCAAAAATTAAATTTAGAAGATAATATTCCCTCCTTTCAAGATTATCGAAATAGACAAATATATAAACAAAATAAATTTAAAAGAAAATGGTGACGATATTTTTAATGAAATTTGCAGTATTGAAGAAATAGTGGAACATTTGGAAGAGAACATTAAAAGAGAAAAGTAACTTACAATTATGGGAATATATATAATGAAAAGACAATTTTCCTGACGTACAAAAATTAATTGAATTTATACTTTGCATTCCAGCATTTAATGCATATATTGAGAGGATTTTCTCTTCAATGAACGAATTATGATGGGATATAAGAAATAGATTAACAACAGAAAAAATAAAAGCAGATTATTAATCTGTAATAATTTAAATATTAACTTTACCGATTTTTTTTATAAAATATTAAAAAATATAAAAAAATTTGGGAGCAACACGGAGTAATAAAAAGTATATTTTTAAGATAATAAATAAAACATGAAAATATTATTATTATTATGTTCTATGATTTTTATGTAATTTTCTTTTTTTTATATCATATTACTTAAAAGTTATTCTATATTTACATTATTATTTGTATTTTTGACAGAAGTTGACCTTTTTTCATGTTTATATATTTTATATAAAATGTATGAAAAAAAACTAAAAAATAAATATAATAAAAAACATAATTCAAAGGAAAAAAATTTTTTTTTACTATCCGGCTGCCTGGGTTTCGATCACTGTCTAGGTGGCAACTCTGCCTCAGCATTATACAAAAATCAGTCATAGAATTCACTCCTGTTTCTTAAAAATAATACAATTTATGTAGCCTACACTTTATATAGCTTGCCAATAATGTTCACAAATATTTAAAACCATTAGCTCCTATTAATCTCTTACCCTCTCAAACCATCTGTTACCTTTTATTTTTCTGTTTAACCTCCGGAACCACTGTAAGATATTACTTCAGAGGATGAATGAGGATGATATGTATGAATGTGAATGAAGTGTAGTCTTGAACAGACTCAGGCCGACCACTCCTGAGAAGTGTGGTTAATTGAAAACCATCTCTAACCTGTTTACATATTTTTAAAAGGAAAATATAATAATCAGTAAATATGTGCAAGTTAATCATTTTACCTAGGACTAACAGATCTCCAAGTACTGAATAAAAACTTCGGCCTTGGCATCCTTATATCCTGTTCGGAATCAGATGAAGGTGGTTCTCGAACAAGCAAAGGTGTTCTGGAACAAAGCAAATAAATATAAAATTAATCTTTAAAATTACAGAATTTCTTTTTTGAATTCACATATATTGATATCACACCTTGGGCCAGAAAAATGTTTTTTTTTCGTTTAAAAGAATTACCACTGGTGAATTTACCACTCACAGATATTTTCCTTAAAAATCATAAAATAACGATTATTGAAACCAAAAGAGAAGTTTCAGAAAAACGGTAAACTGTTCTTCCTACATGTTAAAAACAAAAGAGTTTATTTCAGAAAACATTTCCCAAATTTATAATCTTGATATAAGAGAATGAGTCATTAATAGAGCTAGAATTGCTCTTAGTCTGGGGAATTTTTACAATACCTTCATTTTTACTGTGGGAAAAAAGACAATGTTTACTTTCTAAATTTGAAATTTCTTTTCCTGGGCTCATAACGAAGTTTTATTATCAGCGTACAGACTAGATATTTGTGTAGTAAGTAAATATTAAAAAATAAACTAAAACCCAGTAACATACAAAGATAGCATAAATGGGAAATACCTGTGAAGTATGCTAAAATTGAAATAACACCACAGTGAAATATTACATTAATAATCTGGATTAAAACAATAAAATTACAATCTGCCATACATCAAATGGTATAAATACCTGAAACATACTACTTTGAAAACTGAAATATTTGAATATAAACTGATGGCCCTAAGAATTCGTAAAATATTCGATAACATCGTCTCATTGTTTCCTAACGTATTTTGGAAGTTAGCTCCTACTTTAAACTTCCGGTGCAATGCCACATAACAGAAACAATCCACAAGGATGTGGTGTACAAATCTGTAAAACAGGGCTGCACTATCAGCATATTTTTTAATTTATGTTTTTTTTTCATGACAGTAATGTATATTTTTAGTTTTATATTTTACCTACAGAAATCTTTGTATAAAAACAATTAATGTTTTATTATTTAACTGATTATTTCATTGGAGTTTATTATTTTAATTGAACTTTAAATATAATTGTTATGTTTATTTCTTGATAAAAAAATTATTAAACGTAAAGAGTAATTAAAACTAACTTTTTTGCATGCAACGATTACGTTATTCACATTGTTCAATGATTATATCTTCAATAATATGTGTAAAGCATTAAACTAGTTTAAACAGTTAAACTAATGTAAAAATAATATGCTGCGGTATTGTTATTCCTTTTTTTTAAGACTTTATATATTATTAATATTTAATAAATAAACCTTTTTCTTATTAAAAGAAAAAAAAAAACAATTGTCGTTAGAATACATTAGGTATAGAATGTACTAAGAATGTTTACAAAGAACCTCTTTCTCTTTATCTGTTTAGCCTCCGGAATTAATGTAAGGTATTACTTCAGAGGACGAATGAGGATGATATGTATGAATGTGAATGAAGTGTAGTCTTGTACAATCTCAGG
>JAAAKQ030472366.1:7543-18072 GCA_010016005.3 Zanna intricata | reverse complement strand
TTTATATGTAGGCTATTTTATACTCATAATACTTTCATGTTGATACAGCTTTCTCCGTTTTTATGTTCGTATGTTTCTATGTAGTAAGATGAAATCATACATGTATTTTATTTTTTGTTACATAATTTCGCGCGCACCCATACACACACGCGCCCGCACACATACATACACACACACACACACACACACACACACACCATGTATTTTTCGTTTTCTTTGTATATGTATATGTTTTTTTTTCCCCAGTATAACAGGCGGCTTCGCTTTATTTTCAAGTATGGCTGCAGTTATTAGCTATTGTTGATTCGTGGTTCTTACACATAAATAATGCCCGTATTGAATTTTTACCTAGCCTTTAAACCGGGATGTTTCCACTGTATTGTTTTGCCGTTTGAAATTTGAGTATAATATGGGGATTCATAGTGTCTTTGCGCAAGTCACACTATACTTTTTTTAAAATGTACGATCTTCAATCCAAGATATTTGTTTTGAATTTCCTACACACCAGAAATTTATACATTATCGTTTATTTTTTTTTGTGATTATCTGCAAGCTCTCTTGTACTTATTTTCATTTTAGTTCGGTTCATATTTTCGGTTCAGTTTGTTACAAATAATTTCGTGAACTACCGTGTGTTTCAGATTGAATATTCGGGTTTTAAAGTTACGTAATATTTATTAAGTTTTGCTGACACTGATAAATTATATATGAAATTAAATAGCAACTCGGACAGTTTTTCCTATATGTGTTCAATGTGAGCACCATTCGTCACGCTGTACGTATCCAGCCGATAGGAGAGTTCATTCCATATTACAACACTCACACAGTAGGTTTGGAGTAATTGATTGAGTAATTAACAGCTGCTTCAGTCTTGTGTCTCAAGTCAGGTAGGTAAAGTCGGTAATGTTGGCACATACAATCGATCCTTCATAAACCCCCCCAAAAAAAATCGCACGGAGTCAGATCGGGCGAGCGTGGAGGTGACGGCAAACAAGTCCTGTCATCTGGTTCCTGGCAACCGATCCAGCGGTCGGGGAGAATTTCATTCAACCGATTACGTATAGAGTTATTCCAGTGAGGAAGCGCACCATCTTGTTGCCAAATAGAGTTCTGTACAAGAAAGTAGAGTTCTGTACAAGAGTTCAAGATAGTAAATTCCAGAGTCACTTGCTTCTGCGAAAAAGAACGGCCCGTAAACTTGCCGTCCGATTACGGCATAAAAAACATTCAGTTTTGAGGAGTCTCGTTCAAACTGCACTATTTCGTGAGAATTTTCTGATCCCCAGATACTCTAACTATGGATTTTTACTTTTCGTTAACATTAAATGTTTATTCCTCAATGAATATGACACGATAAAGAAAGTCCTCATCGTCACGGTGCATCATTTAATTTGCGAAGACAGCGCGTTTTTTTGCATTTAAGAAAAAAATAACTTTGTGATGTTTTATTTATTTTAGTGTGGTAAGCGGACACGGATAATCATTACAACATATAATAATGATTCAACGGATATTATTTTGTAATTTTTGTGTATTAATTTGTGTATTCTATGTTCAGTAAATAGTTAATAGTAATGTGTTACTTTGCTGGAAATTCTAAATATATTTCTCAACGTATGCGTTAGTCGTTGCACAATTTAACTAAAGGATATGATTTTATTTATTTTTATCGCTCGTTAAAATTATCGTCTTCTATTTTTGAATTTAAGTAATTTTATGTAGCTTGTAGCTTTTAATACTGGTGTATTAAAAGCGACAGTATTCATAACCTGATACACGAGTCAGCCACCGCTAGTACATTCATTATAATAACCGACACAGTGGTAAAAATTATAGTTTTCACTTTTTAAGAATTTTCATTACAGAACACTAGAACATCCCCCGCAACATATTTTTAGCATCTACGATTACTTGCACACTTTTAAACAAATTAAAATTGTTTGAGTATTTCCTCACTGGGATATTTGTTAATTATTTGCAATAAATATATAAATATTGAAATCGAAAAAGATCCTGCTTGTTCTGTTTTCTTATTTTAATTTTCTGTATTTTAGTTTTAACAAGCATCTTTACAAAACTGATAAATGAATGAGTTCATTCATTAACAACGTGTATTGATGCTTTTTCTAATTTGATGGGACGTCGGGATTTCGTTAATTTTTAAAAAATCTTATTATTTGAACTGTTTTCTATTGTTTTTTTTTTGTTTTTTTTTATTTATATACCATAAAATCAGTCCATAATTTTTCCGTAATATGTCTTTATTCCGGAAATTGTGAAATATTATTGCTAATGCCATATATAATTTTAATGACGAGCTCACAAAAAGCTCTAAACTTGACGTGTCCTCTAAGGTAGGGTAGTGAAACTTTATTTAAGAATTACAAGGACAATAATCTATTTATATATTGTTAGACCTCACCTGATAATTTGTTGCTGAAATTTTATCCTTAAATTAATCACACGATATGGCAACCTTTAAAAAAAAACTTTCTGACGGGACCAAAATTAGCATAATGTATGATATCCAAATAGATTTTAAAATAAAATTTAAAAATGTAAATGAACTTCGTATAGTATGTTTCACAAAAAATAATAAGCGTTTTCGAAGTTATCATCAAACCTTATGAACCGTTCTATAAATATTTTTTTTTTATCATATAAAGGTTATTTTTTTCACTGGGTTGAATCTTGCGATAGGAAGATTCCTACATGTTTCAAGGGACGTAATAAATTTTTTTTATCGCTCTTTTTCCATTCCCTTGTTTATAGTTGTTATGAAAAGATGAATAGAATTTTTTTTGCATCGCGAAAAAATTTCCATTTTTATTTAGTTTAAAAAAAATTTAATGGCCGTCACATTGAATTCAACCGTAAAAAAAATTTATTTGAGCGGTTAAACAACGTCGTAGATGAAAGTATGTCTCAACGTACTTAAACGCTAATTTTTACTTAATCTTTTGACGAAATTACGAAATGTTGAAATTGCACTAAATCATTGGTATTAAGTTACATTTTATTTCTAATTTTCTATTGTTCTTTGAGGTTTTGTTTTGGTAGATTGCAACTTTAACAAAAATTCAGAATAGCGTAAGTTTTAATACAGTATAAAACTAATCTGTTTCCATCGGGCAGTTCGTATAACTCTTCAAAACTCGAAAAGCATATAGTTTATTTGTCGATGCGGTAAAACAGTGAAAGTAACAAGCATTAGAACATTTTTTGAGGTGCCTTTAATACGTAATTTTTCTACACCACATAGCTTTAAAAAGTTAAAAAGTCAAACCACAATGTTTTTTCATGTGAAATGTGATCACACTTTCTGTGAAGTATGATTCTTGCTCGTTTGTTATGTATTAGTTAATTTTCATCTTCCTTTTATCTCCATATTTTTTTACTGAAAATATGTAATAAAATACTTTATTGCAACGATTACGAAACATTTTTTTTTATTTTGTTAACAAACAGCAGACGGTAGACTCGAAGCAATGATTACTCTTGAAGATGAGTTACCGATTAATTTCTTTGAATTAGAAGAATGATTCTATTGATTGAGATAAATACATCTAAATATATAAATTCATATATACATATTAAATGTATATTTATATACATTTAAATATAATTAACTGAGATAACAAGATTTCTTTAGATTCGTCTTTTGTACGGATGACTGTAAAATCGTGATCGGATGGGATTATTTAGATCGTAAGGAAATACATCTGTTTTTTTTTTTTTATTGAAATAACTACGTGGCCGTTTTTTTGGGCGTTAATGATGATACGTCTTTATAAAGTGACAAGTTAAAATTTTTAAAATAAATATAATGCTCATAACAATTTTCAATATTAAAAAGAATCATTAGTATAATTACGTGCATTATTTTGAGTATAACTAAAGCGATATACTCTAAGTGAGTTGCGGTTTTTTTTTTTTATTATACTATGCGTTAATTAATTTCGTAATATAATTGCGGTATTTTCATATTTTGTAATTTTTTTTTAACCAAGGATAATTCCAAGTATTGTTCCGTAACTATACTGAAATTCTATAAACGGTCAGAAAAATTGTTATTTTTACATAACGATTGTAAATAGGAATTTCTCCTCGTTTAAAAAAAGAAACTGTAATAAAGTAAATAAAAAAAGATCCGTTGAAATACTAGCAGACTAAGCTGTAGCATCCTTTCTTAAAAACGACCGTCCTAATTCACGTGCTCGATAATATACGTGACTGCATAAGTATTATTCTGAAATAGTGTGGCTTAAATCTGATGTTATCGAAGGGATAGGAAGAAAAGGGAGGTCGGGCTGACCTCAACGATTAGTGGGAGAATCTCTAACGGTGTTCTTTTATCGCTTCTGATGTAGTACTCCATCTGAAATTTTCTATTTTTATCTACTTTTATAGATTGTTTATTTATAATTTTTGAAGTAAATGAAAGAAACTGAAAAATAAATTTACAATCGATTAGTTCAACACTTATTGTTAGAAAAAACTTATGTAAAAACAAGATTTAATAACCCACATCAAACCCGATTAACATTGCTCCTTGAAAGCGCGCGCGCCTGAATGGTTTATCATTCCACACATTTCTATTTCTTTGGAAATTTTTAAAAATATTGGTTTATACATTATATTATTTTGGATAGTAATCCAAGTGCACTTGAAGAATTGAAAGACTACTCAAAAAATGTAATTAAAATATTTCAGGATTCATATTAGGAAAGATATTTACAAATATAATAAAAAAGGAGTGAAAGTTTGCTTAGATTTAGATTTCAGTTTTCAACTGTTATAAAGATCGGCTGTAAATTAAACAATTTTTTTTTTTTTTAGATTTAATAAGATAAATTCTGTTGAATAATACATCTTTTATTACTTATTGATTTATTTATTCTTTTACCTGCGTAAATTTCGAATCGCTGATATATATATATATATATATATGACTTCATACACATCATACTTATGATACATATCATAAGTTTTGTTTTGTTTTTTTTTTTTTTTGTACAAGTAACAAAAAAAATTATTGTTTTACGTAAAACCTTGTTGATATAAATCAGTTATTAAAATAATATTTTAAGTTCCAATTTTTTTATATACATTTTTATTACTTGAAATAATGAAATATTAAAGAAAGAGCTGTATAATTTAGACGATAAGGTAAGTAAGTATAATGTACAATGATAAACAAGCTCTATTGCTTTTATATTTTATTATTTTTAACTATAAGATCCTAATTACTCTTACTGAAAAATTTAATGTAATATCTTAAAATTAATTCGGGCCGGGGATTAGAATCTAGTACAGAACTACAAGGAAGACAGAAGGTAAAAACTCTGAGGGAATAAAGCGATTAGAATACACGAAACGGTCGATTAAATATTTGTTATATTATAACACGTAATAACTTTAATGTTAAAAGTTTAGCGGGGATGAGAAAGTAATATAGAATCGTCTCAAACCAATCAGTCTTACGAATAATGAACAAAAAATGTGGTTTAAGAGAAATAAATTAGTTTTAAGTATTTTTGTTCTCACTTTACGATCTACTACTAATAGAAATGTATGAATGTTAAGCAATTTTATATTGTGCAGAAGGTAGACACTTTTAGAGAGATTTCTTTTGTATTTACGGCCGGTTATTGATACGTATGTTAAAGTTATATTTACAGAGAATTTTGAGGTTAATTTATTAGAAATAAACTTCAAGAGAGGGTTTTCAGTTAATATTTTTATAATAAATACATTTTTATCCGTTGTGTTCTAATGTTAAATATATTGTTTTTGAATCGGTTGCAATTTCAAAAATAAAAAGAGTTCTCTATCAGAATTGACGTTAAAAAATTGCATCGACGGTGCGATAAACTGAAAAAGAGAGAATCAACATTTCAAAAAAATTATTAAATACTTTAATCCTTGAATTAGTCGGGTGGAAAACAACATTAAATATTCTAAAAACAGAATTATCCGCTCATACCCGGTTTTAAGTACTTTTAGTCTCGTTAAAAATACAGAAAATACTGAAAATAAATCCAAGTAAAATTTTTACGTTTGTATTCTGTTACATAAATCGTTAACGCTTCAGAAAAAATATTTAGTCACTAACCAATATAATCCTGAAAGTAGCCCATACAGAACACAAAAAAAAAGTTACTTTTTTCTGTACCAAAAAAAAATAAGATTCTTTTTTCTTAATTTTAAAAGTGAATATCTCTATTATTAATATTGTTTGGGACATTTTTTTTAAGTTCTAACCTTTTGTACGGTTGGGGTTTATTTTTAAAATTTAAAAAATTAATATCTCGTTTAATTTTTTGGGAGCCAGAAATTAAAAAAAAATTTCTTTGAATTTTCCTGTAAAATTCGTACTGTTCACGACGAGTTATATTTTAAATATTACTTATGACGAAATCTACGTCATATGTACTAAATATCACTTTAGATATTGTAATATTCGGATATAGGCGACGTTATTACTTCCTGTATAGCCCACATTGCAGTATTGCAATCTATTAGTAGTAATATCTTGAAAGTTTGTATCAGTTATTAGGTGTTTATCCTTCGCTGATTGGTAAACAATTTTTGTTACAACAGGATAAGTATAGAAAAGATAATTCTCCTTAGATAATTCTTCTTTCCTTTAGGCTTGTAGTTATGTATACAGTATTATTTTATGTATGTTATTAACAGACCGGTGCTTTTGTATAATACACGTATAATGTACGTACACGTTAGCGTATGCGTTCGCTCGTAGTTTCACTCTCTACGATTAAAACCTGACATTTAGCACGTACATTAACTGTACACTTATATTTCATTTACTGTCTAAACTAATTCTCCATACACTGTATTCCATTAACTAATTTAATTAATGGATTTAGCTTTACACTGAATCCTTTTTTTTCCGACACCTATTATTATGTGTATGCAGATAGATGATGAATGTATGTTTTTTGTGGACAGCGAGCGGATTAATTCGAAAGATTCTGTTGCTCCTTTCTATTACGTGCTGAGAAAAAAAAAAAGAATTGTTTTCATTAGAAAACAGTGCTGTATTTTTCTAAATACTTTTACCAACCGTTACAGATAATTTGTATTTTAAGATTTTTTTTTGCGGATAGTTTATTGATAGTCAATCAGTCGGTACTCTCGACCATAATTGCTGTTCGATTTTGTAAATCTAACCATTTTAGAGCTTACTTAAAATGGATCACCGTAATTTGCTTGGCATCACACCCTTCACAACTAATAAAAGACCCGAATTTGTTTGTTTGTTGAAAAACTGTTAGAGTTAAAGATATAACTTAATAGTAAAATCCAGGCTAGTAAAAATAAAGTTGCAGAATAATGGAAATATTTTTTTCAGATGAATATATTTGTATCATCCGCACAGAAAAGTATGGAATTCAGTTAATTTTTTATTTCACCCTTCACACCTGCTGAGTTATTCAGTGATGTTGCTAGATTTTTTCTAATTTGTTTTGTTTTTTTGAGTGTAATCAACTTTTGTTTCGTAATCGTTCCTTCTCTTGCAAATAGACAAATCAGAATATCCCAAAAAATAACAAATAAACTATATGAAAATGCGAAAATGTTCACAATAGTGAAAAACTGTTTTTCTTTTTAAGAATTATGTTTACACTCTATCGTTATTAATCCAGTTAGATCGTTGTTTAACTGGAGTCTGATTAGAATTTTTGTATTTATTAAGTAGGTTAATATTCAGGTTTTATATATATATGTTCGATGAATTTGTTTTCATTCTTTTACACAGAGACAATTATATATAATAAAATACAATTAATACATTTGAAATCATTCTTATTTATATAATAAAGTGAATTTGAAATTAAGAAAGATGTCGAAAAACACCATATGTTAAAAATGATAGATGTAGCATCACCGGCCTCCCTGCCAAGTTGTCATACTGGCCAGAGGGGGCGCTAGCGACGCCACTCGCTGTAAGATATAAATAATGATGTTATATATAATATGTCGGTCCAACTGAAACTATGGTGTTTCATGTTATTATACTCGTAGGTGTATCTTTGGGGAGGGGCAGAAAGTTTAAATTAACTTTCATTTTTAAAGAGTAAAATCCTTTAGAAAATTATTTTAAGCGGTTTTTTATGCAGTAAAAATTTTAGCATAAATCTAACTTTTTTTTTTTTTTTGTATTTATGTAAACTTTATTTTGTAAAAAACCTACAGTATTGTTTGTGCTTTTAATAGTAGTGATCAGCAAATATAAAGCAGTAAAATTTTGAATGTATATTTTTTACATAGAGTTACATATTTTAATATAAAAATCAAGCACATTATCTTAATAGTTTGCCTGCAGCCATTATCATATTAATGAATGATCGCTTAATTTGAAAATAGATTCGGAGGAGACAAATTTCTGTTTTACGTCTTATTGTTATTATTACTGTTTTACATTATATATTTTATACATATATATATATATACACTAGAGATTATCTCTAAAGTAAAGTCCGTTTCATTCTAAAAAAAATTATTCTGAAAACTTTAGAAATATTATTTTATTTCTCTTAAACTACATATTTTGTACTACTTCTCTATATAATTTCCACATGATTTAAGACATTTATCGAAGCGATAAACCAGCTTCAATATACCCTCGTCGTATTCTTCTGCCGCCAGTCAATTTAGCCACTGATTAACAGAATTTTTAAGATCATCGTCACTCGCGAATTGCTTACTACTCAAACATTTTTTAAATTCCCACACAATTGGTAATCAAAAGCAGCTAAGTCCGGACGATATGGTGGGTCGTAAAGTTCCCATCCCAATGTTCTTCGTAAATTACGTGTCGGACCCGCAACATGTGGACGTACATATCGTGCAGCATTAAGATTCCGTCGGTGAGCCGCCCACGTTGCCGATTTTGAATGGCACGCCTTAACTTATATAGAGTTTCGAAGTAAGTTTCTGCATCTATAGTCGTTTCACGTGGCATGAAATCAATCAGCAGTATGCCAAACCAATCCGAAAAGCCTGTGGTCATCAGTTTGTGTCCAAATAGGTGTGTCTTGACCTTTATTGGTCTTAGGTCTTAATAGTGATTGAGAAATATACCATTCACTTGGCTTCACTTTTCTCTTTAGCATATAATAAAAAAACCATGTTTCATCGCCGGTAACAATTATATTAAGGAACTCATCACCTTTTTCTATGCAGCGCATCAAAAATTCCAAAGCAGATCCTATTCGGACTTTTTTGTGACGTTCCGTTAAGACGTGCGGCACCTTTTTTTCCCCCACTGCTCCCCCGGACTGGACCAGCAGTTAAGCAAAACTCAGTCCGGGGGAGTGTCTTTTGCCTCTACCGGACCTCCCTGCCCACCGGCTGTATGTCCTGTATGGCAGGTTGGCCCGCCGGGTCTAGATTTTTTTCGTGCCTTGCCTCTAACTTTAGAAGGGGATGACTGGATTCGGCTATTCCGTTTCCGGGCTCCCCCCCCCCCGACGGATCTCGGTCTTTCTTTTTTGTTGCCCACTCTAATAGGGAGTGCCCATACGGATATGACCACCCTCATCGGTCTAGGTCATTTCTCTTTTTGGTCCCCTTTTTTATTTTTATATATATATATTTTTTTTTTTTTGGACCTAGGGGATGGGAGACGTGCGACACCTGACATCCACAAACCTTTCTGAAGCCTAAATGGTCATGAACAATGCGACAAGTAACAGCTCTTTAAATATCAGGAAAAATAAGAGCCAGCTCGGAAATCGTTGAGCGACGATCTTTTCTGATTTTATCATCGTCGCGTTTCAACAAGTCCTCGGTGATTATCGGGGGCCTCCCCGAACGTTTTTCATCATGCACATTAATTCTGTTATTGCTAAACCTTTCACACTTCAGACCTTTCTTTAATTCCATTATCACTGTACACAGCAACCAACTCCCTATGAATTTCAACCGACTTAACGTTTCGATGGTTTAAAAAACGTATGACCCCACGTATTTCACGGTTGGCGGCAACATGGATTTGCCTCTTCATTTTATAACGCAATTATTGATACGTAATCAGAGATACTAAAACGCGACAACTTACAGACGACAATGCAGTGTGTACATTTTGTAGGGCGGTCATGAACGACACAGGTTCCGTAACCTTAAGGAAAGCAATTTCCCAGCGGTCTTTACTTTAGAGATATCCCTCATATATTTTGAGTTCATATTATAATAATTTATTTAAAATAAAAATTCTGTGCGCGCGCGCGCGCATACACACACACACACACACACACATTTTTTGTTTCTTTAAAGAATACAAGGGAGGTTTCAGATCATCCGCAACGTATTGCAATTCGAGACCTCACCAGTCTGAAGACCGGTTTATTTTTTGACACCAAGAATTATTTGGTGATTACATATAAATATTTTTGATCGTATCTAAAAATGTGTTTATGTAGCATATCATACAAATTTTGAAAATATAAATTATTTTATAAATTCTACATTTTTTCTACTTTTAACTAATAATTTCTTCAGTT